>JAMFTG010000431.1:102500-139692 GCA_023974075.1 Chaenocephalus aceratus | reverse complement strand
GTCGCCTCGCTCCAAAGGGGGGATTTCTCCCCATGGTTTTTCTTAATGTGTCATTTCTTTGAACCGGTGGCACATGACACAGAACACAGAGGCCCACCAATGTTTGATTAAACTGTGCATCGCCTCCCTTCAGGCTGACATCTCCGGCGGGTCTTTGATCCTCCGACAACACACAGTGGAGCCAAAAGGACCCGGAATAGCAGGGGCATACTCGACAGACGGTGTGTTGATTTTGCCACCCTTTCCAAATAATTCCCTGTTGTTCTAGAGAAGAATCGCCGTCAGCGGAGGCATTCCTGCGCCGGACGACTGGAGAAATTGTGAAGGACCAACATGGAGATACTGAGGATCGAAACACGTCTGTGGAACATAGGCTTGGCCTTCAACCTGCTCTTTGTAGACAAATTATATCTGGAGCGAGATGAATAATGAAATACACACACATTAAAGGAATAAGGGTGGCAAAGGTTTTTTATAGAAAAGCAGCCTTGAACTATAGCCTACAATAAATTAAGGTATTCATCAGGCTGCCTCCTTTCAGTATACTTGGTATGATCCTTTCACCCAAACAGTCATTTTGTAATGCTGTTTCGTGCTAAATGGCTTATTTTTAAGAAACGCATATCTCAAGTAAACACGAGATTTAAAGTGATACTTTTGCATGATTATTTTACGAGGGACAGTTATATCAACTAATCAAGTCAACTTATCATTTCTTAATATAGATTTAGGTCATAATGTTCTTGCGTCACAGCAGCTCCATAAACAAAGACTAGCATTCAATACAACAATAATCAAAGGATACATACCTTAACATCATATTCGCACGTTTAGGAACTACATATCATATTTCAAGCACCATGCCATTGTTTTTGCAAATCTAACAAGAATGAAGTGCACTATAAATCCTGTCTTTATTCTCAAAGCAATGGGGAAAAACACTGCATGAATTTTGAATAAGACATATTTTGTAGTCTATGATCAAGATAAACTAACAAGTAGATATCTGGTGTTAGGATTATTCACTTTAATAAGAAACTAGGCTTAAAGTTGTTATGCTGCAAGGAGGCTAACGTCATGCTAACTTTCCCCCAACATGTCTGCCATGCTGCAGAAGCCTGCAGAGGAATATGGGTATTTCAGACCTGAACATCCAGATTTTTCTTTCTGTGGGTCATTTTCTGGACTGCTAACTGAGTTTAGAGGATGTTTCAGCACAAGGATTGTCCCAGTTACCACCACCAGTACAACCAGTCCCTATGTAGCTGGTGTCTGGGCTCTTATATCTGAGTCTCCAGATAGAGGTCATAGTACAGCAACCGCTCCCTCTATACACAAGCAGCTCATTAGCAAACAGTGGATCAAAAACACCCCAAAAGTAGTCAAATATAGAGGTTTTTAATGTCACAATTTCGTGTGTAACATATTCATCAGGCAGAGTAAAACCATATCATACTTACTTGTTGTATTTTTCCACTTTTAAAACGTGTTTTTGCGTGAGATTACCATCAAAATCCAGTCCGGGTTTTCCCCGCATCCGCAGCCTCAATTTACTGTGTGTGCTTTCACCGCCGCAGCACTCACTGGCAACCTTAAGGATTCCTCCGCGGCTCACTTGTGTATGTGTGCGTGTATGTGAGTCTTGTTTTGCAGCACAAAACGACACGTAACTTAACACGTAACGTCACGTAAACCGAACAGTTATATTTAATTCTGGCTGTATTTGTACGGGTAGGTTAATACAACGTGTTTTGACACCCAAAGGCCCGGTTTAGGGAACTTGGCGCACTATTTCGCCCCATCTGTCCTGTCTTTCTAACGCATACAATACATTCCTGTGTCGCTCCGCGGTGTGATAAGGCTCTTGCCTGCCTGCTGTTCCTGTAAACTCCCGCCTTGACTCATTGAGAGAGAGACATAGAGGAGACAGAGAAGAAATAAAAAGAGAGAGAGAGTGGAAAAAGCGCTATAAAACCTGCCTCCAGCAACACACTGGAGTTAATAATGCATTTTTAAAACACGTATCAAGTATGCTGGGCACAATAACAATAACGACTCACACTAATCAGAGTGGACAAATATCAATTTACTGAAGAAAATGACCTACATAACAAATTAGTCAGTGCTCATTGTGCAAGACATTAACATAAAACACACGAGTACTGCGTATTGAAGCAACAATGACCCTTTTTGAACGGAGATATACAATTTTAAAAAGAAAGATAAGATAGCGTAATGCTTTATTAGTCTCACAATGGGGAAATGTGCCAAATTATAGCTAAAAAGGGACAGTGCAACAAGAGGAAGTACAAAAGTAAAGCTTTAAAACCAAAAACACACACATTTTTGCATGTATGAAATATGACAGTGCAAAGGATTTAACTTGAACAGGAGATATTACAACACTTATATTGTTAAATGATATGATATAAAGAATTGCAATGGAAATCCAAAGTAATATATTGTTTAATTCCCATTGTTATAAGTCCACTAGCGTTCAACTGACTTTAAGACATAAAATATAGCTGTTAAATCTTTAAATCTTTTAATTTCCGACCGATTTCGGGGACGATAACCTGCATATAGTAGATAGACTATCATAAATAAGCCTCCCTAATAAAAAAGACACTCCTATCATAGTCCTGTAGGGTCTTTAAAGTACATCTGTGTCTTAAATTGGAACCACTTATGCCACTGAGATATTCCCATAAAACTGGATTTCTGAATTGGTTATAGCCTTACACTTGTGTTTCTTTCATTCATCAGCTTTGCATCTTAACCTCCAATTAATTTCTGCCCAGGTTGTGAGGTGTATGATGATGATGATGATGACCGATGCTCTCGTGGTCAGATTGCGTGGAAACCCAGATTCCAGCGGCCCTAAGTGACCGTTTATGATCTTTGATTTGGTTTTGCTGCAGATTGCCAGGCAACAAAACTACCCCGAGTCCTGAATGAAACAGCCATCTGTTCCACGACCCGGCGAAACGGACTTAATTTAACACACAGGGGCTAATCCTGGAATTCAGCGGTACATCATGGATTCATTTTTTCATACAAAAATTTTCAAAAAATGATAAACCACGTTGAACCAAGGATCAGAGGGATGTTGAGATTTCTAAGTCACGTCTTTCCTGTTGTAAAAAACCCAATCGGACACAAGTGGGATGCGTTACGCTTTGAATTGACGATTGAAGGAGATGGTATTGTTTGTGCTATAAAGCATGTCATTGCATTCTAATCCCCTTGTCTCATCCAACGCTTATTTATTCTTTGCTATTCAGATTGACCTTTGGGGGACTTGAGTGACATGGCATGGATTCTCGTCACACAGTTTACTTCTCAAGTAGACAGAATCAAAAAAGACTTGCAAATCTACTTTTAACACCAATGCCTTCATTTTGACTCGAAGAGTACTTGTTAACTTCCCCTCAAAACCAAAAGATTAAAACATATGCCACGAATAATTTAATTTCCTGAGTCTACGAACGTTCACCCTTTCAATTTCCAGCAAGTCCACATTTAATTCCCTCAATCCACTTTGTTTGAACCAATCCAGTGGTGGAACAGCACCATGGACAATTGCCGTAACGTTACTGAGCTCCAGTTGAAAAAAGATATAACAAAAACAGAATTGCATTTTGCAAAACCTCCAGGTCGAAAATGGTACAATATTTAACTGGTTTAAGGACTTGGTACTCGAGTCCAAAGACTTGAGGTTTACGCCACTTTCAGAAGTGTGGTCAGTTCTCAGATTCTTCTTTCTGCAACAAAGTTCGGCCAAACTTTTAACTTCTTACAGCAAAGCATCCAGGTTCAGGTTCAGGTTATTTATTAGTACCCGTAGGTAGATTCTGTTTGCAGAGGAAAATACAAGGGTTCCATCCTGACACTAAAAACAAACACAAACAACAGACACATCTCTAATAAAGGACTAGTAAAAGTACAAGTATACCCTGCTCAACCAAATCTCAAAATATTTAAAAAACATTTTAAGAAGGAAAACACTAGTACAAACATGGACATTCAAAATTCAAAATTAAATAAATAAATAAAAATAGGCATCAGTACCTGCATCCAATTAGCAAACAGATTCCTAAGACTTCTTACAGAGAATATTTGGTCACGTAAAACAAATTAACACGTGTCCTGGTCCGTAGAAAAAATGTCCAAGTGTTAATTTGACGTTTCTCGTGTTTTCCAAATCAATATCTTGGAACCATCTGTCAGAACAAGAAGACAGCAATCAAGGCTACATTCTGCACATGTGACCATAGCTTGAAGTTCATCCAGGTGCTTCAGCCCACTTCCTGTCTGCACGTCTGTGACCTTTCACCCCCCTCAGATTACCCTCGTGCCCTTGACCCGCCCTTTGGCTTGGACGAGGTCCTCTTTCTTCCAGAGTCCCCGGCTTTTATCCGTCCTGCTTCATGCCTGTTAAACCTATATGGATTGTTTTTACCCTCCGATCCACGGGACCCACACAATGCCCATTGAGAGCGAGAGGTCAGAGGCTCAGCGCTGTGACCAGAGTTTCGGGGGGTTGTTTGTAAAGGAGCCCCGCTTGTATCCTATTCTCCACCCCGGCTCAAATCATGTAGCTCGAGCACAAGACACACTTCTGGGCTCACACTAAATCAGCTTCATAAAGGCTGCCACCACAAAGGACACAGAGCTGATCTCCTGCGGCTCAGGAGGTAGAGTCCACCAGCTGGAGGGTTGGAGACTCAACATGTCCACGTTTCTTTCGGCCACAAGAACACGGTTGTTTGTTTTGATGGCTCCAACATGGTAGAACCGCTTTCTTATTGGGATCGGGCAGAGGTGGGAAGTAGTGGAGTACAAATACTTCGTTACGTACATTTTTCAGGTATCAGTACTTTACTCCACTATTTAATTTTCTGACGACTTTTTACTTTGACTTCTTACATTTTGAACTCAAATACCTGTACTTTCTACTTCTTACATGTTGAACACAAATATCTGTACTTTCTACTTCTCACATGTTGAACTCAAATACCTGTACTTTCTACTTCTTACATGTTGAACACAAATACCTGTACTTTCTACTTCTTACATGTTGAACTCAAATACCTGTACTTTCTACTTCTTACATGTTGAACTCAAATACCTGTACTTTCTACTTCTTACATGTTGAACACAAATACCTGTACTTTCTACTTCTTACATGTTGAACACAAATACCTGTACTTTCTACTTCTTACATGTTGAACTCAAAGACCTGTACTTTCTACTTCTAACATGTTGAACTCAAATACCTGTACTTTCTACTTCTTACATGTTGAACTCAAATACCTGTACTTTCTACTTCTTACATGTTGAACCCAAATACCTGTACTTTCTACTTCTTACATGTTGAACTCAAATACCTGTACTTTCTACTTCTTACATGTTGAACTCAAATACCTGTACTTTCTACTTCTTACATGTTGAACTCAAATACCTGTACTTTCTACTTCTCACATGTTGAACACAAATACCTGTACTTTCTACTTCTTAAATGTTGAACTCAAATACCTGTACTTTCTACTTCTCACATGTTGAACACAAATACCTGTACTTTCTACTTCTTACATGTTGAACTCAAATACCTGTACTTTCTACTTCTTACATGTTGAACTCAAATACCTGTACTTTCTACTTCTTACATGTTGAACTCAAATACCTGTACTTTCTACTTCTTACATGTTGAACTCAAATACCTGTACTTTCTACTTCTTACATGTTGAACTCAAATACCTGTACTTTCTACTTCTTACATGTTGAACCCAAATACCTGTACTTTCTACTTCTTACATGTTGAACACAAATACCTGTACTTTCGACTTCTCACATGTTGAACACAAATACCTGTACTTTCTACTTCTCTCATGTTGAACCCAAATACCTGTACTTTCTACTTCTTACATGTTGAACACAAATACCTGTACTTTCTACTTCTTACATGTTGAACTCAAAGACCTGTACTTTCTACTTCTAACATGTTGAACTCAAATACCTGTACTTTCTACTTCTCTCATGTTGAACTCAAATACCTGTACTTTCTACTTCTTACATGTTGAACTCAAATACCTGTACTTTCTACTTCTCTCATGTTGAACCCAAATACCTGTACTTTCTACTTCTTACATGTTGAACTCAAATACCTGTACTTTCTACTTCTTACATGTTGAACACAAATACCTGTACTTTCTACTTCTTATATGTTGAACTCAAATACCTGTACTTTCTACTTCTTACATGTTGAACTCAAATTCCTGTACTTTCTACTTCTTACATGTTGAACTCAAATACCTGAACTTTCTACTTCTTACATGTTGAACCCAAATACCTGTACTTTCTACTTCTTACATGTTGAACTCAAATACCTGTACTTTCTACTTCTCTCATGTTGAACACAAATACTTGTACTTTCTACTTCTCTCATTTCCCAAACAGCTGGTTCCTTTAGTCTGAATGTGTGTTGGTGCGTGATCATTATTCTTTAGAGTCATTGCGTGCCTATTGATTTGAACACGATCCGTGTATCCATCACTTCCTGGTCTTCTCTAAAGAAGAGGGACCAATGGAAACGTTGTCATGTTGCCGTTGTGTGTGTGTGTGTGTGTGTGTGTGTGTGTGTGTGTGTGTGTGTGTGTGTGTGTGTGAATGTTACAACTGATGAGCAACCTTGTACTATAGCCTCTGCCTCCATATGAATGTGTTTTTGAAAATACTATTAAAGTGTAGTCCATTCACCGTTTGCTTCACATTCATTGCTGTGAATCATCTGCATAAAAGGCTCCATGTATGTATGTTGCATTGTATATATTAACACATCTATATAAAGACACTCAATGATCACTATGTGAAGGAAAAGAAGCCAAATAGATCTCTACTAATAGGGTTTCAAATATATGTCCTCAGGTACTACAAGTACTGCACGATATACCCTAACCCCACTTCTTTTAGTTGATGTACGATGATGGAGAAATATACCTTGTAATATAAAAATCATGAAATATAGCTCCAACTTAATATAAAAATGTATACATTAATCGATAACAAACTATAACCCATCAATATAATTTGTATTTTGTACAAATAAACGGTCATTCTACATGATGAGTACTTTGAGTTTAGTTATTTTAGTATATGTTGATGCTTATACTTAACCCTTGTGTCATGTTCACATTTCGCACCCTTTGGTAATGTCATATTTCAGGGTTTAAAAACACACAGAACTAAATTCAACATGCACAATTCCTTATATATATTGTCTTTAACTCATTCCCCAACAATATAAATGAAATATATGATTAGCTTTTGAAAATACTCTTTGCTAAATCAAATTTAACAATGGAAGTGTCCATCAGTTTTTGTGATAAAAATGTAATTTATGTTAAAAACAATACACTTTAATAAAAACTAGGTTTACATTTTGCTCATGCTTTTCTAGGACAAATGTAAATGAAACATTTTTTCATTAAGTAATGAATATGATATTACTACTTTAGGTGGGGTAGGTAAGTTTGAGAAACCAGCTCGAGATCGCTAGAATTTGAAAATACACAACCGGAGAAAATCTTCCACTTCCTTATAGAGCCCCTCCCCCAACACACACGAACCAATGAGGGCACGAGATCAGTGTGTGCCCCGATGGAAGGCTGACAGGCAGGTAGGCCATCCAATCCGTGCCGGCTAAACGGATTGGTTGTACTTTTTACAGTACTACGGCTTCTACAGATGACATTTTTGTATGGATTTGTTGTCAAAGCACTTCAGATATTCATTGCTATCGGGATGTTAAGAGCATTCCATGGAATATAACAAAAAGTATATCTCGAGCCGGTTTCTGAAACTTACCTACCCCACCTTTAAGTAGAAGATCTGACTACATTGCACATGGATTTTCTGCACAGTTGTAGCTGCATCACACCGTATTCTTTTATTTCTGTATCCTCCTCCGTGATATTAAAGCCGACACTGACATATCCTCTCATACTGACCTGGTGTCAGACACACTTCCAGGCTATCAGTGTGTCACATCCCGGGAAAGTGTGTGATAACCCGCGTGCCCTCTTTCCTCTCAGCTGCTGTCTGGGGGTCAAACACGGCGAAGAAGAAGAAACAGAAAGGCGGCGAGGACACTGATTATCTCACCTTTAGTTTAGCTGCAAAATGAATAAGTAGTGCTTCTCTTAGAGTGGTTACTGTGAGCTGATCGAGTGCAGAGACATGTTTGGGTTTCTTTCATTCTTCCTTAATTAGATCACTTTGAAGGACACGTGGCAGACAACATCAGTTTATCCAAAGGAACAGCAAGAAACATGCAGATACATTTGCTTCAAGTAAGAAAACATTGTAAGTCTTTTATAACTTATTTTTGTGTGTTAGGTTTATCGGCCAATGTGCAACAAAATATGTATGAATTCTAGTGTTGGTACATTTAATCAAATAAGAGATTTACCTAGAATGTTCTAGATTTGGAAACATGTCTGACATTTGGAAACATGCCTTTGAGCAAGATGATGAAAGTAAAAGCGTATAGATTATTGTTTACTAGACAAAAATACAAAAAGTCTTCAACTATTCAGGGTTTTTTGAAAATGTAATTCTTTATTAAAAGGGATTTGCACCAACTTTAAACATAACGATCCGTTTTAGTTGTCTTCTGGCACTCTGGAGTCTTTGCATAAACCCTGAAGAAAAATATAACATTTAACACACATACCGTACCTCGTGCTACACCTGGAGCGTGGAGTGTGAAAGATATTTGCATTCAAATACAGTATATCCAACAAACACGTATATTTTTACATTTGTATTTAAAGCAAGACTGAACATGCATCTGTCTTGACGTTAGACACTCTTCTATTCCATTTCGTAAAGACTAAATTGTGCACATTCATTATTTGATATTGTGCAACTCAACAGTGTGCATCTCCGTCAGAGGAATGGTGGTGGTGCATGAGGGCCAAACACAATACACAGCTCCCTCTTTCATGGCAGTAATTAAAGCAGCAGTGGGTGGAAGAGTGTGGGAAAGAAGAGCTGAGAGAGGCCTTGATTCAGGACTGCCACCTAGTGGTGAGGCATGCATACTGCAGTATAAACAATGCTGGGTTTTATAGCTTTTTTGGCGTTAAAGGTCCCCTGCTCTTAATCAATATATCACAGCTCTCAGATATATACAGAGCCTGTCTCTGATTGGCTGAAACACCAAACAGATCATTGCAGCATTACCCATAATCCCCTCTGTTTCAGCCCTGTTTCCAAAGTGCTGATTCTCTGTCTGTTACTTCAGATGAAGATCAGGAGCCCCTCCCCACGCCCCTCTGAGAGACATTTGGTGACAAAGAACTCAATGGTGCTCTCGAGGAGATGTAGGTGATAAGGGGGGGGGGGGGTTACCGTTGTTGCTGATTGGCTAATGGTTACACAAGAAGACAAAACATCGTTATGACATCACAAAGTGGCCAAATCTGATCAGCTCATTTTCAGACTTTTATAGAAATGGATCAAAAAGAGAGAAAATCTTTGTTCCTGAAACTTTCAGAGTCTCTTTCCACAGAGGGGACACATGTTGATGTAGAAGAGACATGAAGAAGAGGGGACACATGTTGATGTAGAAGAGACATGAAGAAGAGGGGACACATGTTGATGTAGAAGAGACATGAAGAAGAGGGGACACATGTTGATGTAGAAGAGACATGGAGAAGAGGGGACACATGTTGATGTAGAAGAGACATGGAGAAGAGGGGACACATGTTGATGTAGAAGAGACATGGAGAAGAGGGGACACATGTTGATGTAGAAGAGACATGAAGAAGAGGGGACACATGTTATGTAGAAGAGACAGAAGAGAGGGGACACATGTTGATGTAGAAGAGACCATGAAGAAGAGGGACAACATGTTGATGTAGAATAGACTGAAGAATAGGGACCATGTTGATGTAGAGAGACTGGAGAAGAGGGACACATGTTGATGTAGAAGAGACATGGAGAAGAGGGGACACCATGTTGATGTAGAAGAGACATGGAGAAGAGGGGACACATGTTGATGTAGAAGAGACATGGAGAAGATGGGCACATGTTGATGTAGAAGAGACATGAAGAAGAGGGGACACATGTTATGTAGAAGAGACATGGAGAAGAGGGGGACACATGTTGATGTAGAAGAGACATGAAGAAGAGGGACACATGTTGATGTAGAAGAGACATGAAGAAGAGGGGACACATGTTGATGTAGAAGAGACATTGAGAAGAGGGGACACATGTTGATGTAGAAGAGACATGAAGAAGTAGGGGACAACATGTTGATGTAGAAGAGACGTGAAGAAGAGGGGACCCATGTTGATGTAGAAAGAGACGTGAAGAAGAAGGGGGACACATGTTGCGTAGAAGAGACGTGAAGAAGAGGGACACATGTTGATGTAGAAGAGACGTGAGAAGAGGGGACACATGGTGATGTAGAAGAGACATGAAGAAGAGGGGACACATGTTGATGTAGAAGAGACATGAAGAAGAGGGGACACATGTTGAAATGACTTTGAGTCACCATTCATGATGTGTAATCTGTCGTTGCAAAGAATGGAACAGCATCTCATAATTCCCGTCCATTCGCCACTTGTTCTGCTTTCATTGCTCTGAATCATCCGCATGAAGACTTCAGTTATCTATGTTGAAATGTTATATATTATTCACATCCTCATGCAGTCGAACTAACTATATTTCCACTATGTTAAAGAAAGTAGGCAACAATATCACTACAAAGGGTGTTATTGGTGGACACCTAGTTGTGGAAAGTACTTCACTGAAGTACGTACTTTTAAGTTAAAGGTGAGGTAAGTTTCAGAAAACCGGCTCGAGATACACTTTTTGTTATATTCCATGGAATGCTCTGAACATCCCGATAGCAAAGAATATCTGAAGTGCTTTGACAATAAATCCATTAAAAAATGTCATCTGGAAAAAGCGCTATAATAAATGTAAGGAATTATTATTATTATTATTATTATTATTATCTGTGGAAGCCGTAGAGCTGTAAGAAGTACAACCATCCGGGCCGGCTACACGGATTGGATGGCCTACCTGCCTGTCAGCCTTCCCTCGGGGCACAAACTTATCTCGTGCCCTCATTGGTCATGTGCGCGTTCCTGTGTGTGGGGGAGGGGCTCTGTGAGGAAGTGGACCGCAGATTTTCTCCGGTTGTGTATTTTCAAATTCTAGCGATCTCGAGCCGGTTTCTCAAACTTACCTACCCCACCTTTAAGTGTACTTTCCTTGAGTATTTCCATTTACTTTATACCCAAACTCCACTAGTTCATATTATCAAAGTTGGCAGTTTACAGGTGGCAATGATTTGGTGTCCTCCTCGTCACCTTGCTCTGCTGCAGGATCCACCATGTCCTTATCCTGTGACTTGCGTGGAATAATAATTGAACAGGATGCCCCTCCTTCGCAGCTGAAGGATGGATTCTGATCCCTGTAATAAAGCAGAGGCTCAATCAGTGCAGCAGCAAGGACACTGGGTCAGATTAAGGTTGAGGACTTTAATTATGAACAAGGAAGTGAAGTCCTCCACATCTCTGGATCCTTTTGAGGCCAGAGACGGCAGCCGGTGTCTGGGGTTTCGTCTGTTCTGGTGAAGCATCTTCTGCCACTTCACAATCAGAAGCCTCCTGAGGGAAGAGGAGGGGGGGGGAGGGGGGAGAAGAAGGAGATGAGGATGAAGTGCCACTTAGGATATTGCTTCAAGGACTGCTCTTCTTGTTAAACTCATTGCTGAGGGCATAAATATATCCGCGTGTCAGATGATTTATTGACACGCGCCGCCTCGCCTCCCGCTCCCCGCCTAACAAGCCTGTGGACAAATGAGCCGTCCAAGTGGAGGAATTTCTGCCTTGATTTACACTCAGTTCCCAGCGCCCGTGGGAAATCATAAGGGAAGGGCTGAGTGTGTGTGTGTGTGTGTGTGTGTGTGTATATCAAATCCTACACGGTGTATTTTGTTCACCAGAAGCCAAAAGCACTTCTGTAACTGTTCCCTTGGTAAACATGCTATTCTTTTATAAAGAGTTTTAACGGGTTACTGCGCCAACTTTACAAGCGGTTTCTGTGTATCGCATTTTGGAAAGACGATAATGTTAAGAGGATGTCACAAGTATTACAATACTTTAAAGCTGGATTGGTCAATAGTTTCATATCCACGATGAATCAAATGTGTGAAGGGAAAGAATCCACTGATAGTTATCATCCAACTTTGCAATTACTAAGCTAATTGGAAGTGTTCAAGTGTTCAAGTGTTCAAGTGTTCAAGCCTCTTTCACCGACTGGTTCTTGGTTTCAGGTTCTATTGGTTTCTTCTATGGGAGGGGATCAGTGCCACGTGTTGTTTTAGATCTGACCCAAAGTCAGATTTAGAGTTTCTTTCTGAGAATCTCACGTGTGTGTGTGTGTGTGTGTGTGTGTGTGTGTGTGTGTGTGTGTGTGTGTGTGTGTGTGTGTGTGTGTGTGTGTGTGTGTGTGTGTGTGTGTGTGTGTGTGTGTGTGTGTGTGTGTGTGTGTGTGTGTGTGTGTGTGTGTGTGTGTGTGCGTGCGTGCACAGGGTGCGTGTGACGCGTCTAGTGCAGTAGCGTAGTAGAATAGAGATATTTGTAGATAGTGCATGTTGCATGCCGCTTTCTGCTTGCTACTCTTGCGACCCAGGCTAAACTGGAGGGGATCTCGGAGCAGCAGGGGGCCCCAGAGACGCAGCGTATAGGTCCACCGTCGTGTGGATATGCCCTGACGCCCGTCAACCCCTGCCCCAACTATGGGTAAATAGCCCCGCTGCCTTGTGGGTAAGCCTATTTAGGCAAAGGCTAAGGGAGCACACCCTGACAGAAAAACAATGCGCTGGCGGTGCGCTATAGGCGGGCCTTAAAAAACCAAGGACCCGGCAGCCTCCTGCAGCCAGGATGGGGGACTGGTCGTCATGGGTCACCCACGCCACCGGGTTTATCTCATCGTGGTGAAGATAGTGCTACTGGGAAGTGCGCACCCCCCTATGGCACTTAAAAACTTCCTTGCGCAGGTATCCACCTCTGAGCATGGTGAAGAACCTGGACCTTACGGCGTGTTGAAGTCTGGCGGCGATGGGGTTCTGGCGATGGGAGCAGGTGCGAATGAACTGGAAGCTCTTAGCTAAGAACCCTGCGCGGCGGCAGCACAGGGTATAGGTCGCTAACAGCTCGGACTGAGTGGAAGCTGTTTTCGGCAGACCCCTGTGCGTTCAGCAGCCCTATTTAGGGAGGATACCGCACCTATCGGGCCATTCCCTTACCGCGGTCGAAATAAAAATAAAAATGACGGACGGAAATCATGCAACTTAAGACCGGCAACATGGACTGTAAGGACTCTCCTGGACTCGTATGGCAGCTCTGACAGACCTCATAGGAGAACAGCATTGCTGCTCTGAGTGAGACCAGAATCCTGGATGAAGGCTCTCTAACGGAGGAAGGGATGGGCTACACGTTCTTCTGGAAAGGTTACCTGTCGGGAGGACAACCTCTGCACGGTGTAGGACTGGCCATCAAAAACACTCTACGACCAAGACGCGCTGAAACACCCGTTGGCATTAGTGAGAGACCAATGTCCCTCCGTATCCCCCTGGGTAAGAACCGCTTCGCCACACTTCTCAGTGCATATGCACCGACCCTGCCATCCAAGAGTGAGGCCAAGGACTCTGTCTACCAGTCACTGGACGAGGCTCTTCGCCGGATCCCCAAGAACGACGAGATGTTGGAGTGGAGTGCTCGGCAGGCATGGAGGTGGCCAGGTTCATGCAAATGGGTTGAGATTACTCACTCTCTGCTCTGACTATGACCAACACTATCTTCCAGCAGAAGGCTTTGTGGATGCACCCTCGTTCCAAACACCTGATAGACGATGTCATTGTGAGGCGAAGTGACATCAGAGACGTTCACATCACCCGTGCCATGAGAGGTGCAGAAGGCTGGACAGATCACCGTCTGGTCATGGCCGAGGTCCACATGCAAGGGCGCCCCCGACTGCGGCTGCAAGGACCCAGAAGGAGGCGACTAGATTGCACCCGCCTGGAAAACCCTAATGCAAGGAATGAAGCCAGTTGCTCCCTGGCTGAGAAACTAGGGGGGGTGGAGTTGTCCTTGAGCTCCTCTGAGAACACCAGGGACCAGAAGTGGACCTCTATCAGCTCGGCTCTCTACGAGGCAGCAGCCCAAACAATCGGCTATAAGAACAAGAACCATCCAGACTGGTTTGATAAAAACTCGGAAACCATCCATGACTTGCTGAAGGACATGCACAGAGCACATCGGGCAACGCTAAAGAGCCCCTCGTCCAGTAGCACCAGGCAGCGATGGCAGAGAATTCGTCGGGAAGTACAAAGGGCTACTCGGGGCACGCAGGATGAGTGGTGGACTACAAAGGCTGTCGAGAAGATCTACGGCCCAACAAGCCGCTGTATCACTCCCCTGAAGACAGCAGACAGACGGTCCTGAAGGACCAGCATAGCATTCTGCTGAGATGGGCTGAACATGTTGGTACCCTGCTAAGTCAGGACTCTGATGCAGACCCCACCGTCCTGGACGACCTGCCTACACTTCCTCCTATGCACAATCTGGACCAGCCCCCAACCTTCCTGGAGGTCCCATCCGTTCCCTTAAAAACAACAAGTCCCCTGGTGATGACAACATCCCTGCTGAGCTGTTGAAACAAGGAGGCGACCTCTGTACAAGAGCATTACCCAAGTCCATCACCGAGGTCTGGGCTGATGAGATCGTCCCACAACAATGGAGAGACGCCAATGTTGTCACCATTTACAAGAACAAGGGGGACAAGGCTGTCTGTGGCAACAGCAGGAGTATCTCGCTGCTTGCTGTCGCCGGTAAGGTCCTGGTAAAGCTGATGCTCCAGAGGCTGCTTAGAAACACCACCGAGTACTACTGCCTGAATCACAATGTGTGTGTAGGAAGAGCAGGAGAGCACGGAGGACATGATCTTCACAGCTGCAGGACCAGCTCATGGCCTTCGTCGATCTCTCCAAAGCCTTCGACACTGTCCAGAGAGAACTTGTATGGGAAGTCCTTATCAGGTTTGGCTGCCCCAAAAAGTTTGTCAACATCCTCCGCCAATGTCCTGATGGAATGACTGCTCGGTGACTATAGGAGGACAAGAGTCTTCCCCCTTCCCTGTACACACAGGGGTGAGACAGGGGTGTGTATTAGCACCAGTACTTTTTAACATCTTCCCGCTATGTGTCACCCAGCTCCTCCACAAGGAGATTGAGGACAGTCCGGTGTGGCAGTGGACTTTCGTCTAGATGGATCCACAAGACCTCCAGTCTGTTCTCACTGCTGCGTGAGAGCGTACAGCAGGATGGGACTGACCGTCAACACCATCAAGACAGAAGCAGTGTAGTGCCAACATCCCATCTCCACCAGCTACCTTCACTGCTGCTGGTGAACAACCGTCTGTTGTAGCATCCTTCAGATACCTGGGGAGCATCCTCTCTGAAGACAGCACCATCGACAACGAGGTCCAGAACAGGATAAAGCAGGCATCAGCTGCTTTTGGGAGACTCCGGCGTAGGGTCTTTCAAAACAAGAACCTCCATCTCCGCACGAAGGTCTGTGTCTACCAAGCCATCTGCATCACTACCCTCCTTTACAGCTGCGAAGCCTGGGTAACTTACAGCCGCCACATCAGGGCCCTGGAGCAGTTCCACATACGCTGCCTTCAGAGCATCCTGGGAATCCCCTGGCGTGATCGTGTGCCTGACTCTGAAGTACTCTCGAAGACCAACTGCAGGAGTATTGAGGCCACAATGACTCAGCACCAGCTACGACGGCTGGGCCATGTAGCAAGGATGCCCTCAAACCGCCGGCCTCGCAGAGTGCTATATGGCCGACGCTCTGCTGGAGGGCAGAAGAAGCGCTATAAAGACCAGCTGAAGACTGCGTTAAAGAAATGTTAGATCAGACCTGAGGCCCTGGAGGACGCTGACCGTAACACCTGGCGCCAGCTGTGCCGGGATGGGACCCCAATGCTGGAGGAGGAAAGGACAGCCAGGAGACAGGAGAGGAGACTCAGGAGGAACACGCCTACAGTTGCCGTGGCTACTGCCACCACATACACTTGTCCTAGCTGCTATAGATCTGTGGGTCCAGGGTAGGGCGATTCAGCCACCAAAGAACTCACCGGGAGAAGTGGACGTCATCATCGGATTCGATGGACAACCATAAGCAAGCAAGTGTTTGTGTGTGTGTGTGTGTGTGTGTGTGTGTGTGTGTGTGTGTGTGTGTGTGTGTGTGTGTGTGTGTGTGGTGTGTGTTTGTGTGTGGGTGACGTGTGTGTGTGTGTGTGTTTGTGTTTGTGTTTGTGTGTGTGTGTGTGTGTGTGTTTGTGTGTGTGTGTGTGTGTGTGTGTGTGTGTGTATGTGTGTGTGTGTGTGCGTGTGTGTGTTGTGTGTGTGTGTGTGTGTGTGTGTTTGTGTGTTTGTGTGTATGTGTGGGTGATGTGTTTGTGTGTGTTTGTGTGTGTGTTTGTGTATGTGTGTGTGTGTGTGTATGTGTTTGTGTGTGTGTGTTTGTGTGTTTGTGTTTGTGTGGGTGTGTGTGTTTGTGTGGGTGTGTGTTTGTGTATGTGTATGTGTGGGTGTGTGTGTTTGTGTGGGTGTGTGTTGTGTATGTGTGTGTGTGTGTATTTGTGTGTGTGTGTGTGTGTGTGTGTGTGTGTGTGTGTTTGTGTGTGTGTGTGTGTGTATTTTCTTCACCAGAACCCCAAAACACTTCTGTAACTGTTCCCTTGGTAACAATGCTATTCTTTTATAAAAGTCTTAAAGGGTTACTGCACTCGGCGCTTCGAAGCTGGATTGCTCAATAGTTTCACGTTCACAATGAATCAAATGCCGATATGTGAGAAGTAAGAAATCCAGTTATCATTCAGCTTTGATTAAGAAGCTACTTGGAAGTGTTTAAGCCTATAGATCAGGGGTCTCAAACTCAAGGCCCGGGGGCCAAATCCGGCCCGCGACTTCATTGTATGTGGCCCCGCAAGAGCTTGCAAAGAATATAATACGTTTATTATACGGTTACAGGCCACTCTACAGAAGCAGGTTGCCCATAAACTACATGTCCCACAATGCATCTCATTTTGTGAAATGCGCACTGAAGAGACTTGCAATTATTTGCCCTGGACTTCTGCTTTCAGACGTAGTTAATTACTAAGTTATTATCCTATCCGATAATAATCCAATTCAGAGGCAATAATGTAATATAATACATTATTTTATATATATATATAGTTACAACCGGCCCTTTGAGTGCTAACTTTATGCGAATGTGGCCCGCGATGAAATTGAGTTTGACACCCCTGCTATAGATAAAGCGAACTGTGCCACTATATCTGAATATTACTCAAGTTTTGAGTATTTAATAGTTTAAAATGCTTTTCCCAGCTTTTTTTAGCGTGATAAAATGCCTGTTTTTCAAATGTTCAAAACACTTGACAGTCTAAGCATCGGTTTTCAAAAATGCAACGAATTCACGTTTAGAAATGCACGACCACAGATGAAGTTATTGCGAAATGTTTCAGGCGTTTTTACTTCCGTATTTACGGCTCAAAAACAGAAGTGAGACAGACATTTAATAATAATCCAACAGCTAAAATGAAGAAATCGATGTGTGTGTTGCAAGTGGAAAGTCCCTGATTCGTGTTTGCATTACGAAGGTAAGGCCAGTGTTCCTCTGTGAGAAACAAAGAGCGGTCTGTGAGAGAAGAGACTTCATCTAAAGTCAATATTTGGGAAACGCGCTGAGAAGCAGCTCTTCAAAACCTTCCTGAGAGAGGCCGTGTTCTGCTTCTAGGGGGTTCCCTCTCCTGTTCTATCGGCTTTAGTGCATGTAAACGGTCTGCAGAGGACTCTTTAAAGTAGAGACACTACATGCTGATATACACCTGAATATCAGCATGAGAGGACTCTTTAAAGTAGAGACACTACATACTGATATACACCTGAACATCAGCAGGAGAGGACTCTTTAAAGTAGAGACACTACATACTGATATACACCTGAACATCAGCAGGAGAGGACTCTTTAAAGTAGAGACACTACATACTGATATACACCTGAACATCAGCAGGAGAGGACTCTTTAAAGTAGAGACACTACATACTGATATACACCTGAACATCAGCAGGAGAGGACTCTTTAAAGTAGAGACACTACATACTGATATACACCTGAACATCAGCCGGAGAGGACTCTTTAAAGTAGAGACACGACATACTGATATACACCTGAACATCAGCAGGAGAGGACTCTTTAAAGTAGAGACACTACATACTGATATACACCTGAACATCAGCAGGAGAGGACTCTTTAAAGTAGAGACACTACATACTGATATACACCTGAACATCAGCAGGAGAGGACTCTTTAAAGTAGAGACACTACGCACTGATATACACCTGAAAATGAGAAAAATATGTCCTCTTAAAAACATTTCTTCTCAGACAACAGCGACTAAACGAAACAGATGAAGAGGAATAATTTTGTCGCTACACAGCGCCATCAGAAGATCATAATTGTACATCTTAAAAGCAGTCGTCTCCACGTGTGATTTCTCAGAGTGAGGGTGGCACGTTGGGACCCGATTCGCTCTGACAATGAGCTCCACACACACTAATTGACTAATTTATGCTAATATGATTGACAGGCGGAGGCCAAACGTAATCACTGACAGGTCCATTAAAGGGAGATTGCATGCAATTATCTCCCTAATTCAGAGGGTTCTTTTAATTTGGCAGCATAAAATTGTCAATCTTGGAAATGTAATCGGCCTCATTCTGCGACTAAAAATAAATAATAGCAGAGTATCTTTCCCTTTCCCGTGGTTTGGAGACAAAGAGATGCAGATGCAGGCAGTGAGAAAGACAGTCTGTGCCCGTGCATACTGAAAGGCATCAGAAATATATATTGTATTGACTGATACACTCCTTTCATTGCTGCAAAACCATCTACCGTACTTTTCAGACTATAACGGCCCGTCGTCCACAATACAGCGTCGACAGCGTCGGAAGCTCCAATCTGCCCATTCACTTTCAATGGGGTGACGTCACGTTGCCTCGCTTTTTCGCCGAACTGAATTGTGGGTAGCAGAGCGGTCCGTCTCCGGCGTCAGAAGTTGAACGTTCAACTTCTGACGCCGGAGACGCCGGAGTAGCCAGCGCCAGCCAATCAAATCCCGTTTCTGAAAATCTGACAGCTGAAGCCGTAGCCAATCAAACCGCGTCTAAGCTGGGAGAGATATCCCGCCGTTCATTTCTATATTTCAAAAAAAGTCGGAGGAGAAACTAACTATCGCCGTAGCAATCACCCCGGTTTTGTATGACCAGACCCTCTTCACCTACCGGGACACAAACCGGAGGAACCAGGCATGGAGGGAGGTGGCAGAGACAGTGGGGAAACTGGTAGGGTTTCGCCTGTTTGGGGAGTTTATAAATATATATATATATATATATATATTGCTCGCATAAAATCCCCGGGGTTTTTTGCTTTGTATGTCGGGGGCGGGAGATTCATGTGATTGGTTGTTGGTCGTGTTGCTTGAATAAAATCCCCAAGCTCCAGACACGCCCAGCTCCAAGCTTTTTTTGAAGCTGTAGTGTGGACGCTCCGTTAGCCGCGACTTTTCCCCCCATTTTGTTTGTGCAGCTAACGGCCACTAGGGAACCTCCTAAATCTATGGGTTTTACAGGTAAAATTAACCACCTTTAACACTACGGGCTCTAGGACCGGTCCGCGCCCGCCACCTCTAAGCGGCGGGCTCCAGCAGGAAAAGCTGGAGGCCGGAAAAGAGTGAGACAGGTCGCGCGCCAAAGTGAAAGTGGAACCGAGAGACAGAACGAGAGCGAGACAGACGGACATGTTAGCTGCGGCGGCGTATATGCAGGTGCGCTTTATAGTCCGAAAAGTACGGTACATAAAATGCAGCATTTATTTTATTTTGCATAGCTCCCTATGTGTGTTCATTTTATAATTATTCGTAGTCATTCTTTGTATCATTGTAGTCAAATGGGTCTTCATTTATGGCTCTATGTTACAGATGTGTAAAGTAACTATGTATATTATTTACTCAAGTACTGTACTTAAGAATTTTGAGGTACTTGTGTATCTTGATGTTCTACTACTTTGTGCTTCTACTCCACTACAGTTCAGAGGTACATGGTGTACTTTTCCTCCACTACATGTATTTAATACCTTTAGTTACTTCACAGATGAAGGATGTGAAATATAACCAAGTGTTGAATCAGACTTTAGTTCCACCTGGAGTAAATCCACCAGCTACCCTGCAGTCTACAAAGTACTTCAGACTAGCTGCACCTTCACCAGCTTTGAGAACACTTTCATGATCAATCATTATAAAACATATATATATATTATTCTGAAATGGACCAATCTGCACAACGACTACTTTCACTGTCTTTCACTATATTTAGATGAGAATACTTTCTACTTTCACTTGAGGAACATTTTGAATGCAGGACTTTTACTGTAACAGAGTATTCCTACACTCTGGTACTTCTACTTTTACTCAAGTACAAGATCTGAGTACTTCTACTTTTACTCAAGTACAAGATCTGAGTACTTCTACTTTTACTCAAGTACTAGATCTGAGTACTTCTACTTTTACTCAAGTACAAGACCTGAGTACTTCTACTTTTACTCAAGAACAAGATCTGAGTACTTCTACATTTACTAAGTACAAGATCTGAGTAATTCTACTTTTACTCAAGAACAAGATCTGAGTACTTCTACTTTTACTCAAGTACAAGACCTGAGTACTTCTACTTTTACTCAAGTACAAGATCTGAGTACTTCTACTTTTACTCAAGAACAAGATCTGAGTACTTCTACATTTACTAAGTACAAGATCTGAGTAATTCTACTTTTACTCAAGAACAAGATCTGAGTACTTCTACTTTTACTCAAGTACAAGATCTGAGTACTTCTACTTTTACTGAAGTACAAGTTCTGAGTACTTCTACTTTTACTCAAGAACAAGATCTGAGTACTTCTACTTTTACTCAAGTACAAGACCTGAGTACTTCTACTTTTACTCAAGTACAATATCTGAGTACTTCTACTCTTACTAAGTACAAGATCTGAGTACTTCTACTTTTACTCAAGTACAATATCTGAGTACTTCTACTCTTACTAAGTACAAGATCTGAGTACTTCTACTTTTACTCAAGTACAAGATCTGAGTACTTCTCCCACCTCTGTTCGTATCTCCTTGTTGTTGTTGTTGTTGTTGTTGTTGTTGTCACTTTGTGGTGTTATGTTTCTTTCTGGTTGATGTGTCTTTTCTTGTGACATGTTGTAGGGAAAGGTCACGGTGGGCCGTGAACATCAAACCGCCTCAGAGGGGAAACACGCAGCTCCGTGTGTGCGCATACTTTAGGCCATAAAGCGTATGTCTGTAATTTCACATTATATATTCATATTGATTCCGACGCTTCAAATAAAATGTATGAGACCAGCGTTATGAGAGTATGTCAGCATTATAATATGAGGCAGAAACAGAAGGTATGCAAATCAGCTAAATATATGAAATATTGCAGCAGGAATGAAATGAGAAAAGTCAGCGTATCAAAATAACAATGAATAATATTCAGGACGCACATTAGTGGCAGCACAAAGGGATCGCTGCAGAGGGTGCAATGTGTGCATTAACAGGGAATACACATGTCCACGGTGGCTGAGTGTGTGTGTGTGTGTGTGTGTGTGTGTGTGTGTGTGTGTGTGTGTGGATGTGTGTGTGTGTGTGTGGATGTGTGTGTATGTGTGTGTCTGGATGTGTGTGTCTCTGTGGATGTGTGTGTGTGTGTGTGTGTGTGTCTGTATGTGTGTGTGTGTGTATATGTGTGTGTGTGTGTGTGTCATGCAGATATCGTATAACAGTAGTATCTCACCGCTGTCCAGATGCATTTCTCATCCTTGCACAAACAGCCCAAGTTTATCTAAAGTGGGCTCGTTCCCATCAAAGACAAGTAAACTATAAATAACCACACATCTAAAAAGTACAAGTACATTCTTCAAATGTTCACATTTAATGAACTATCGTTTGTGAGGAACAACCTGACATTTCTTTCTTTCTTTAACAAGATCTAGAAATGATTTTACTTTCATTCCAACATCTGTGACGTAACCCCGACTCACGTGGAGGGAACTGCTCGCCCTGTCGCTGTTACCCTTTGCAAAGTCATCCCCTGTCTCTTTTGACATCCCTGCTTTAGAGCAATGTGCAGCATCTTATTCCCACACCTTCATCCCTCCTCCTCCTCTTCCTCTTCCTCTTCGTCCTCACACTTTTCCAGATGAAGGAGCGACCGGTCGTTTCCCAAAAGACTGAAAGCAACAGAAACCGTTCAGCGAGTCTGAGAGAAACGCTGGAGCGGGCGAGAGAGCAGACCGTCAGCATTCAGGGCTTCAAAACGGCTTTTCAGAGAAGCTGATTGGTTGCTCGGCATGTCACCTGATCATCAGGAAGTTCAATGACCTCACATGCAAATTGATTGATGCACGTTTTCAAGGGGGGTCCCGACAACAGCAACACAAAAATTCCAAAACGCGACAAAATCACTAACATTTGAAAGGATATTAAAAGTTTTAATTAAATAAAGAAAATAGATTTAATAAAAGTAATTCGGACGCGGTTAAAAAAAAACACACAGGAGGAAACCAGCTGTGTGTGTGTGTGTGCGTGTGTGTGTGTGTGTGTGGATGTGTGTGTCTGTGGATGTGTGTGTGTGTGTGGATGTGTGTGTGTGTGTGTGTGTGGATGTGTGTGTGTGTGTGTGTGTGTGTGGATGTGTGTGTGTGTGTGTGTGTCATGCAGATAACGTATAACAGTAGTATCTCACCGCTGTCCAGATGCATTTCTTGCACAAACAGCCCAAGTTGATCTAAAGTGGACTCGTTCACATCAAAGACAAGTAACCTATAAATAACCACAAATCTAAATAGTTCCTTTTGTTTTAGTGCCAAAAAAGTACAAGTACATTCTTCAAATGTTCACATATAATGAACTATCGTTTGTGAGGAACAACCTGACATTTCTTTCTTTCTTTAACAAGATCTAGAAATGATTTTGCTTTCATTCCAACATCTGTGACGTAACCCCCGACTCACGTACAGGCTGAGGGAACTGCTCGCCCTGTCACTGCTACCCTTCGCAAAGTCATCGTCTGTTTCTTTGGACATCCCTGCTTTAGAGCAATGTGCAGCATCTTATTCCCACACCTTCATCCCTCCTCCTCCTCTTCCTCTTCCTCTTCGTCCTCACACTTTTCCAGATGAAGGAGCGACCGGTCGTTTCCCAAAAGACTGAAAGCAACAGAAACCATTCAGCGAGTCTGAGAGAAACGCTGGAGCGGGCGAGAGAGCAGACCCTTAGCATTCAGGGCTTCAAAACGGCCTTTCAGAGAAGCTGATTGGTTGCCCGGCATGTCACCTGATCAACAGGAAGTTCAATGACCTCACATGCAAATTGATTGATGCACGTTTTCAAGGGCGTCCCGACAACAGCAAAACAAAAATTGCAAAAACGCGACAAAATCACTAACATTTGAAAGGATATTAAAAGTTTTAATTAAATAAAGAAAATAGATTTAATAAAAGTCATTCGGACGCGGTTAAAAAAATGTGTACTAATCAATGTTAACTTTCTATTTATTTGATTGTTTCTGTAACTTTTTATAAATTAATATATAGACATTTTTATTGATTGGGATAAAGCCCTTGAGATGCACCGTCTCGTTTCCAAGGGGGTCCCGACAACAACAACAACTTACAGACACACATACACAAAAAGACAAAATGCAAAACATGACACACAAGACAAACCACATGCAGTCTGTTCAGTGCAATTCAAGCAATGCACACAATCATTACAATTTGAGGCAGTCGAGCAAATCAGTTTCATCAATATCAGTTTCATCATTATCAGTTTCATCAATATCAGTTTCATCAATATCAGTTTCATCAATATCAGTTTCATCAATATCAGTTACATCAACATCAGTTTCATCAATATCAGTTTCATCATTATCAGTTTCATCAATATCAGTTTCAGTAATATCAGTTTCATTAATATCAGTTTCATTAATATCAGTTTCATCAATATCAGTTTCATCAATATCAGTTTCATTAATATCAGTTTCATTAATATCAGTTTCATCAATATCAGTTTTCATCAATATCAGTTACATCAACATCAGTTTCATCAATATCAGTTTCATCAATATCAGTTACATCAACATCAGTTTCATCAATATCAGTTTCATCAATATCAGTTTCATCAATATCAGTTACATCAACATCAGTTTCATCAACATCAGTTTCATCAATATCAGTTACATCAACATCAGTTTCATCAATATCAGTTTCATCAATATCAGTTACATCAACATCAGTTTCATCAACATCAGTTTCATCAACATCAGTTCATCATATCATTACATAACTCAGTTCATCAACATCAGTTTCATCAATATCAGTTTCATCAATATCAGTTTCATCCATATCAGTTTCATCATAATCAGTTTCATCAATATCAGTTTCATCAATATCAGTTTAATTAATATCAGCTTCATCAATATCAGTTTCATCAATATCAGTTTCATCAATATCAGTTACATCAATATCAGTTTCATCAATATCAGTTTCATTAATATCAGCTTCATCAATATCAGTTTCATCAACATCAGTTTCATCAACATCAGTTTCATCCATATCAGTTTCATCCATATCAGTTTCATCAATATCAGTTTCATTAATATCAGCTTCATCAAAATCAGTTTCATCAATATCAGTTTCATCAATATCAGTTACATCAATATCAGTTTCATTAATATCAGTTTCATCAACATCAGTTTCATTAATATCAGTTTCATCAACATCAGTTTCATCAACATCAGTTCATTAATATCAGTTTCATCAATATCAGTTACATCAACATCAGTTTCATCAATATCAGTTCATCAATATCAGTTACATCAACATCAGTTTCATCAATATCAGTTTCATCAATATCAGTTTCATCAATATCAGTTACATCAACATCAGTTTCATCAATATCAGTTACATCAACATCAGTTTCATCAATATCAGTTTCATCAATATCAGTTTCATCCATATCAGTTTCATCAATATCAGTTTCATCAATATCAGTTTCATCAATATCAGTTTAATTAATATCAGCTTCATCAATATCAGTTTCATCAATATCAGTTTCATCAATATCAGTTACATCAATATCAGTTTCATCAATATCAGTTTCATTAATATCAGCTTCATCAATATCAGTTTCATCAACATCAGTTTCATCAACATCAGTTTCATCCATATCAGTTTCATCCATATCAGTTTCATCAATATCAGTTTCATTAATATCAGCTTCATCAAAATCAGTTTCATCAATATCAGTTTCATCAATATCAGTTACATCAATATCAGTTTCATTAATATCAGTTTCATCAACATCAGTTTCATTAATATCAGTTTCATCAACATCAGTTTCATCAACATCAGTTTCATTAATATCAGTTTCATCAATATCAGTTACATCAACATCAGTTTCATCAATATCAGTTTCATCAATATCAGTTACATCAACATCAGTTTCATCAATATCAGTTTCATCAATATCAGTTTCATCAATATCAGTTACATCAACATCAGTTTCATCAATATCAGTTTCATCAATATCAGTTACATCAACATCAGTTTCATCAATATCAGTTTCATCAATATCAGTTTCATCAATATCAGTTACATCAATATCAGTTTCATCAATATCAGTTTCATCAATATCAGTTACATCAACATCAGTTTCATCAATATCAGTTTCATCAATATCAGTTATAACAAGTGCAGACCAGTTGAAAGTGAGATGTTTAAATAAACCCAGTGATGACAGAGATCTAATGGCAGCAGGTAAAGTATTCCAGTCTGTTGGGGCTTAGAACATGAACGCTCTCCTGCCAATACATCTTTTTGCAGAGGGGACAGAGAAATAAATCTGAACAGAATGTCGAACTTGATGATTTGGTGAGTAAGATACAAAATACTGCTTTAACTAAGGGGGATAGTTAAGATAAATGCTTTTAAATATCAGCTGGAGCCAATGCGTGTCTTCTTACATTTAATTCTCTCAAAAAGTCATCTGAATGGCAGTTTTGGAGAGAATTAAGCATAAATCTGTCAAATGTTCAAAACAGCCTTGTTTCACTGAAATAGCCTCAAAATCACAAACTGCCATTCAGATGACTTTTATGCTTAATTCTCTCCAAAAGTAATCTGAATGGCAGTTTGTGATTTTGAGGGTATTTCAGTGAAACAAGGCTGTTTTGAACATTTGACAGATTTATGCTTAAAGACGGCCATTTCAGTTGGTTATACATTGGTGTGTACGAAAAGGACAACCAAGAAAAATCTGCACAGTCTGTTGAAGCTAAGATAAGATAAGACTTTATTCATCCCGAAGGAAATTGTTGTGCCAGAGTAACAAAATACAACACAATAAACACAGCAGCAAAACTGTACTTTAAAAGTGCAGCAAAAAGAGCAATTAAATATCCACAGACAACATGACACGTGGAAACATCGATGGTCACACAATCAGTATTTAGTAGTTAGTAGTGCAAAAATTAAAATGTGTGGCAGGCAGTTACGTAATTGCACGTTATCATAGCATTATTAATAATACTAATAATAATATAATATTGCACATAGTTATTTATATAGCAGCGAGTGTATTGCAATGATGTTAATATATTGATATATTGCACATAGTGTTGGTGTGGAAGTTCTCAGCGCGCTTTACTTAGGGGTGAAGACCTCCTGTGGCGCTGTGTGGTGGTGTTCGGTGGCCTCAGTCTGTGGCTGAAAGTGCTCCGGCAGGAAACCAGCGTGGCATGCAGGGGGTGA
This sequence comes from Chaenocephalus aceratus, assembly GCA_023974075.1. Classification (NCBI taxonomy): domain Eukaryota; kingdom Metazoa; phylum Chordata; class Actinopteri; order Perciformes; family Channichthyidae; genus Chaenocephalus; species Chaenocephalus aceratus. Next base: position 112,673 of record JAMFTG010000431.1, on the reverse strand, counting down.
GACCCGTTGTCCAGAATGCCGAGGAGTGTCCTCAGCATTCTCCCCCCCCGACACCACTGCCAACGACTCCTGACCCGCTCCCAGGACAGAGCCTGCTCTCCTGATGACTTCGCCCCGCTGCCCCAACACCACAGCAGAGAAGAGCCCACTGGAGACCCCCGCGTCATAACGCTATGTTGAGTATGTCCCCTTATCATCAGGAAGTTCAATTCGCTCACATGCAAATTGGCCGCGGCTGGAAGAAGTATTCAGATGCTTGACTTGAGTAAAAGTAGGAATACCACGCTGTATAAACAAGATGTACTTTATTCATCCTGATTTGGGAAGTTGTTTTTGTTGCAGCCGCATCGAGGATTCAAGGCGTGTATTGTCGTGTGGACGAAGCTACAGTGTAGTGCCAACGACAGTCTGAGGTCACAGGCTCCTCCAACAGTGAACACAATACAACAGATACAATACTGCAAGTACACACAAATAAAATAGAATAGAAATAGTGCAAGAAGAGTCTATGTACAAGTAATTGGAATAGATGTATTAGATAAATGATGTTTGGGTTGCAAACAGATGAATGTTATGGATGTTCTTTCAAAAGTTCAGGTGTTTAACATCTGATGGCCTGAGGGGTGAAAAGTACTGCATTGAGAAAGGTACTTAGGTTATACTTTTACTCAAGTACAAGATCTGAGTACTTCTACTTTTACTCAAGTACAAGATCTGAGTACTTCTACTTTTACTCAAGTACAATATCTGAATACTTCTACTTTCACTCAAGTACAAGATCTGAGTACTTCTACTTTCACTCAAGTACAAGATCTGAGTACTTCTACTTTTACTCAAGTACAAGATCTGAGTACTTCTACTTTTACTCAAGATCTGAATACTTCTACTTTTACTCAAGTACAAGATCTGAGTACTTATACTTTTACTTGAGTACAAGATCTGAGTACTTCTACTTTTACTCAAGTACAAGATCTGAGTACTTCTACTTTTACTCAAGTACAAGATCTGAGTACTTCTACTTTTACTCAAGTACAAGATCTGAGTACTTCTACTTTTACTCAAGTACAAAATCTGAGTACTTCTACTTGTACTCAAGGAGAAGACCTGAGTACTTCTACTTTTACTCAAGTACAAGATCTGAGTACTTCTACTTTTACTCAAGTACAAAATCTGAGTACTTCTACTTGTACTCAAGGAGAAGACCTGAGTACTTCTACTTTTACTCAAGTACAAGATCTGAGTACTTCTACTTTTACTCAAGTACAAAATCTGAGTACTTCTACTTGTACTCAAGGAGAAGACCTGAATACTTCTACTTTCACTCAAGTACAAGATCTGAGTACTTCTACTTTCACTCAAGTACAAGATCTGAGTACTTCTACTTTTACTCAAGTACAAGATCTGAGTACTTCTACTTTTACTCAAGATCTGAGTACTTCTACTTTTACTCAAGTACAAGATCTGAGTACTTATACTTTTACTTGAGTACAAGATCTGAGTACTTCTACTTTTACTCAAGTACAAGATCTGAGTACTTCTACTTTTACTCAAGTACAAGATCTGAGTACTTCTACTTTTACTCAAGTACAAGATCTGAGTACTTCTACTTTTACTCAAGTACAAAATCTGAGTACTTCTACTTTCACTCAAGTACAAGATCTGAGTACTTCTACTTTTACTCAAGTACAAGATCTGAGTACTTCTACTTTTACTCAAGATCTGAGTACTTCTACTTTTACTCAAGTACAAGATCTGAGTACTTATACTTTTACTTGAGTACAAGATCTGAGTACTTCTACTTTTACTCAAGTACAAGATCTGAGTACTTCTACTTTTACTCAAGTACAAGATCTGAGTACTTCTACTTTTACTCAAGTACAAGATCTGAGTACTTCTACTTTTACTCAAGTAGAAGACCTGAGTACTTCTACTTTTACTCAAGATCTGAGTACTTCTACTTTTACTCAAGTACAAGATCTGAGTACTTCTACTTTTACTCAAGTACAAGATCTGAGTACTTCTACTTTTACTCAAGATCTGAGTACTTCTACTTTTACTCAAGATCTGAGTACTTCTACTTTTACTCAAGTACAAGACCTGAGTACTTCTACTTGTACTCAAGGAGAAGACCTGAGTACTTCTACTCGGTCCACTGGCCGTGTGGGTACTCAGAGAGCCAGCGGGCTGTACTTTGAGACCCCGGGGCAACATGGAAACCCCTAAGAGGGAAACGCAAACCCACTTTAAATGTAAACCCTGTTCAAAGTGTCTAAATCTTCAGACCTGCTCCCGGTAAGAACGAGCGATGACACGACGCTCTGTCCTCGTGCATCCATCGTTGGGTCGGGGTTTCAGACCCACGGTTTTATTGTTTATTCAACTCCTCATGAATAAAACATCCGGTCGTCATATTTGCCCGCATGCTGTTGCATTATATCAATCATCCCCGAAGCCTGCGCCAGTGATTTGATTCTCAGTCTAATATTCATGGCGACAAAAGCAGAAATGCGGAGACGTGCATTTTTAGGATTTGTGGCTTATTCATCATCTGGAGGGAAAACATGTTGTACTTTGTTTGGAGTTCACATTCAGACACGATTACATTATCAACCGTGTGCAGAGAGAAAGCCCCTCTGCTCTACACGCTGTGACTGGTGCCGCCACTAGAGGGAGTCCATGCATTATTTAAAGGCTTGGGCAAAAGAGGCAACAAGTCAAACCAGTTTAAAATGTATATTATTATTACGCAACATTAAGCAGCAGCCCCCAAAACAACATCATTCAAACTCTACTGATAGTTTTGCAGCTTCTCCTCGTCTTTCTGCACAGCTGTATCTGATGCCTAAGCTGGCTTTCCTATATCCTAACTCTTCATTTGTCCAGATGTTTCCCTCTGTGATAAACACCAGGGGGCATTCGGCCACAGATCACTGCGAGGATCAATGGAAATGTCACCAAACGTAGAACGAGCGCCTGCAGCTGTGTCTCTTGAAGCTGTGGAGGAGGACAGGACCTCTGAGAGAGGCTGCGCCCACATGGTCATACTGAAAGCTGGGTTATCTGAAAGCTAACGTGTATCTATCATGTTCTGCAGAAGGTCCATCCACGCTGATTTCACACAGGTACAATGCACCGTGAAAAACACAGAGAATATAATCCAATAATGTTCTGGTTCGTACACGGAAGCCTGTTGGAGACGGATGTAAACATGATAATGATACGTAAATACACAATTAGGATATGTGCATATTTGAAAGTCAGTAAAGAAAACACATTTGTATTTATTGAAGAATCCGATTTATGATTTAAGAACAGGTGAAAAAGGGATTCTCCAGGGTTGAGTGTGTGTGTGTGTGTGTGTGTGTGTGTGTGTGTGTGTGTGTGTGTGTGTGTGTGTGTGTGAAACAGGTGGACATGAAAGGTTGCCAGGTGAAACATTTTTGACATGATGATTTTACATTTATTTCCCTTTTCCCATGTGCTTTAAGATACTAGGAACCTCAAAATATTAACTTAAGTTACTCTTAATTTTAAGACATCAATCAATCAAAGTTTTTTTATATAGCCCAATATCACACATTCTGCATCTGTCTCAGCGGACTTTACAGTTTGTACAGATTAGGAATAAGACACCCTCTGTCCTTGGACCCTCTGTCCTTGGTCCCTCTGTCCTTGGACCCTCACATCGTACAAGGAAACACTTCCAAAGAAACCTCAATCAGAAAGGACCTCAGAGACGGGTTCAGCCACGACTCAGGACATACAACACAGAAGTAACATTGTTTAGAAAATGGATCAGCAGATTTTGTTCGAGGCCATTTATTTGTAAAGCACAATTCATACAGTAAAGCAGTTCAAAGTGCTTTACAGGATCAAACAGAGAAAACACAATCCATTGAGAAGAAATACAAAACACACAAAATAATTAATTAAAAAAGTTCGAAAATTAGAACATTTAAATTCGAAAAGCCATATGAAAAAGAAATGTTTTTAGACCTGATTTAAATGTTTCTAAAGTCCATTCTCATACGTTCTGGGAGCTTGTTCCGCATCAGGAGCGTACATGCAGAAGGCTGCTTCCCCACGCTTTGACCTCACACATGGAACAGTGAGCCGGCCTGAAGACCTCAGGGGTCTGCTGGGTTCGGACCGCTGAAGGAGGTCCTTCATATATGTGGGTCCCAGCCCGTTTAGTGCTTTGTACCGTATGTGTGCATTCAAGTCTGAAAGTCGATTCTCTCACGAACTGGAAGCCAAGGCCGCGTCTCAGCGTTGGAGTGATCTGTTGTCTTTCTCCGGGTTGAGACTCTGGAAGCAGCATTTTGAATTAGTTGGAGTTTACGGAGTGATTGTTTCGTGAGGCCTGTGAAGAAGCTGTTGCAGTAGCTTGAAAAAACAAATGCATGGACACGTTGTTCACGGTCTTGCTTCGACATCAGGTCTTTAATACGCGAGATGTTTTTAAGATGGCAGTAGGCTGATCTGTTGGTTGCCCTGATGTGGCTGTTAACATGGAGGTCAGAGTCTACAATTATACCTACCGTACTTTTCGGACTATAAAGCGCACCTGCATATCAGCCGCAGCAGCTAACATGTCCGTCTGTCTTGCTCTCGTTCTGTCTCTCGGTTCCACTTTCACTTTGGCGCGCTACCTGTCTCGCTCTTTTCCGGCCTCCAGCATTTCCTGCTGGAGCCCGCCGCTTAAAGGTGGCGGGCGCGGACCGGTCCTAGAGCCCATAGTGTTAAGGTGGTTAATTTCACCTGTAAAATCCATAGATGTAGGAGGTTCCCTAGTGGCCGTTAGCTGTACAAAAAAATGGGGGGAAAAGTCGCGGCTTATAGTCCGAAAAGTACGGTAAGTTTCTTGCTTGACTTTTCGGTTCGAGTAATCGTGATTCCAGAGACTTTACTTCTTTCTTCTTTGCTTCCAAAAACAATTACTTCGGTTGTTTGTGTGTTGAGCTGTAGAATTACGGCACATCCAGTCACCTCACTGCCTCTCAGGGCTGCCGTACCTTAAGAATATTTATTTCTATTTATACATTTTTTTAGTTTACAATGCCGTGTCTTTTTTTGCTGCTGCAACGCAAACATTTCCCCAATTGGATCAATAAAGTACTTCTTACCTCATCTCATCGTATCTTATCTTACTATGATTTATTATCAAAATCGTTGAGACCATTTTAAACAGTACTAATGCAATCAAATACAAATACAAAAATATCATCATTTATATATCAGGAATATATGAACTACAAGAAATGCATAACACCAGAATACACATCGCTCATGAGCACCTCAGATGAAGAGACGGTTTACGTTGTTCGTGCAATCAGTTTTCAAGAAAGAAATAATAACGATAATAAATGTTAAAATAATAATAGGATATATTACAAATGTCTGGGGTTATGTCAACATCATGTATTATTTATATGCTGTTAAAAATGAACCACATCTGAATACACACTGCTCATCATTAGCCGCCATCTCCTGATGTGCAGTGGACTGAACCAGACATGTGTAATTATCACTGTCATCTTCCAGTGTGTGTGTGTGTGTGTGTGTGTGTGTGTGTGTGTGCGCACGTGTGTGTGTGTGTGTGTGTGTGTGTGTGTGTGTGTTTGTGTGTGAATTATTACAACTGACGAGCAACCCTGTACTATAGCCTCTGCCTCCATATGCACGTGTTTGTTTGTCCAACAGTAGGGCCTTCATTGTGTGTGTGTGTGTGTGTGTGTGTGTGTGTGTGTGTGTGTGTGTGTGTGTGTGTGTGTGTGTGTGTGTGTGTGTGTGTGTGTGTGTGTGTGTGTGTGTGTGTGTGTGTGTGTGTGTGTGTGTGTGTGTGTGTGTGTGTGTGTGTGTGTGTGTGTGTGTGTGTGTGTGTGTGTGTGTGTGTGTGTGTGTGTGTGTGTGTGTGTGACAGCTGCTAATGGTAACAATTACAGTGCAATATATCATCCCGGGAAGCCGCTGCCTTCACTGTCACCTGGGATAAAACAAACTCCAAAGCAAATAAAGCGGCGGCCTGCTGAGGTGATGCGGCCTCGCTGGCTCCCCCCGAAACAAAAGAGCAGACGGTGATTCGGACCTGGATCTTTTGTCGGGGGCCACATGGGGGCCTGATTAAAACAGTTCAACTCACAGAGGGGGGTCCCGTGGAGGGCCTTCAGGAAACTGAGCAGACACCAGAAGACCCTGGCCGTCTTCATCCAGGTGGAAGAGCTGGAAGGACGGCCATAGAAGCGATATTTAAATCAATGTATAACCTCTTATTACTGGACATGTATCCTATCCTATCACACGGCTCGGTCTCATGTCACATGGCTCGGTCTCATGTCACACGGCTCGGTCTCATGTCACATGGCTCGGTCTCATGTCACATGGTATGGTATTGTTGCATATTGTATCGTATTGGATTGGATTGCATCGCTCTGGTTAGTATAGAATCTATCATCGTATCATATATTATATCGCATCGCATCGCATCGCATCGCATCATATAGTACTGGTTCGCATTGTATTATATATATATGTTTTGTAAGTGTATCTTTTTGTGCTGTCTTGTATCGTGCATGTATCGTATGGTGAATTATGGTTTGGGACAGAATCATATTGTAGATTTAGGAGCCCTGCTGTAAGGTTTCGTATGATATTACATCGTGTCAAAGCCTCATGTTCGGTATCATATCTCGTGGTATTGTAATACATGTTATTACATCTCATCATGTCACACTGTGAAGACGTGGAAAGCCATTAACACCCCACACATGATATCACTCAATCAAAGTTTTTTTATATAGTCCAATATCACACATTCTGCATCTGTCTCAGTGGACTTTACAGTTTGTACAGATTATGAATAAGACACCCTCTGTCCTTGGACCCTCTGTCCTTAGACCCTCTGTCCTCAGACCCTCTGTCCTCAGACCCTCTGTCCTCAGACCCTCTGTCCTTAGTCCCTCTGTCCTTAGACCCTCTGTCCTTAGACCCTCACATCGTACAAGGAAACACTTCCACAGAAAACCCACAGTTTAAAGGGAAACATGGGAGAAACCTCAGGGAGAGCAGCAGAGGAGGGATCCTTCTCCCAGGACGGACAGACGTGCAATAGATGCCGTGTGTAAATCGAAAAGATAATACATTTGCAACATAGGTAGTCCAGATGTTTGGGAATGCATGTGTGTATAATAGGAGGATGAATCCACGAGGATATCCATCCAGGACCGATGATCCAGGACCACAGCCACGACTCAAGATCCAGGGCTCGCGATCCAGGACTCAGGACCGCAGGATCATCCATGACTCCGGATCCCGGCGTATATAGACACCAAGAAGAAAGACATGTGGGGAAGCTGGGTTAATGGGAACATGAGAGGACACAGGTACAGACAGAGAGAAGGAAGAAGTAAGATGTCCCCCGACAGACTAAGCCTATATCAGCAAAACTAGGGTCTGAATCTAATCAGCCCTAACTATAAGCTTTATCACAAAGGAAGGTCTTAAGCGCACTCTTAAAAACGGATAGGGTGTCTGCCGCCCGAACACAAACTGGAAGCTGATTCCACAAATGTGGAGCTTGATAAGAAAAGGCTCTGGCTCCCATTGTACTTTTAGAGATTCTAGGAACAACCAACAACCCTGCATTCTTGGAGCGCAATGCCCTCGTAGGCCAGCAGGGTGTAATGAGTTCTTTAAGGTAAGATGGCGCCTGCCCATTAAGGGCTTTGTAGGCGAGAAGAAGCATTTTAAATGCTATCCTGTGTTCTACAGGGAGCCAGTGTAAGGCAGCCAGAACAGGAGTCATGTGGTCCCTTTCCCTCACTCTGGGTAGGACACGAGAAGAGCAAGAATCCTTCAAGTACACTACCCTTTAATACGTCGAACTGAACTGTGGCTATGTGTGTATTATTATGTACAATTATTTGTATTTTTTTGTTCGGCCTTATGATGGTTAAAATTGGATGGATGACCGTTTTAGTTTTCACTTCATACAGCATTGTAAATTGCATGAAATTATGAGCGGTTTTGTTTTGTGTGTGTGTGTGTGTGTGTGTGGACCCCAACTCACGCTAGTGCTAATGGGGATCCTAATAAAGAACTATTTTAAGTGCCACAACAACTTATTAAAGTGTAACCTCGCAGCCACGGTAACCAGTCTGCAGCTCCCAGTGGGATCTGGACGTGTGAAGCGACGTGTCGGCTGTTTGCACGTGTCCTCGCTGCTCCGGACGGGATTAGTGACACGCAGGCTGTGGATCGTTCTCTCCGCATACATTCACTTCTGCATTTGTTGTCACCTCAGAAGTTCAAAGTGAGGCTGAGTGTGTGAGCGAGTGTGCATCCTCTGCTTCTCGTTCACCGGTGTGGATTCCAGGCACCCTCGCTCCAAATGCATTTGACTTTTATTCACGGTCTGTTTGTCTTGGATCTTCTATCTGCTGCTTCCCGTTAGTGCTTTGAACAGAGCGATGTTTGGTTTGTGTATTTTTGTGTTGTTGCAAATAATAGTAAGACGTTCTTTTTTGAGAGTAAACGTAGACCTGTGTCCTTGTTAGTCGAGTGGTATATATTTGATGTAGGCACAAGCTGTGGAAGAAAATGAAAAGTACTAAGCCAAATAAACACACATCCACAGAATAAGAAACGCTATGAAAAAGTTTTCACGTTATTTGGCTTGTTATGGGAGGCGTGTGGCGCAGTGGGTTGTGTGTTGGTGTTCGGATCAGGGGGTCACGGGTTCAAACCCCACTGCAGTCAGCATGTCCCTGAGACTCTTCACCCCAAATTTCTCCTGTGTGGATTGTCCACAGTATTGAGTATGTAAGTCGCTTTGGATAAAAGCGTCTAACAAGTAACATGTAATGTAATGTAATGTAATATCTCAGCCACACTGCTGTGTATAGGGGGCGGGCACACATTCTCAAAGACATAGTTAATGCTCAGGAATGTACTCAAAGAATATCGTACGTACTGAATGATATGGTATCGGGTCATATTGTATTATAAGTATGGTATTGTATCAATTCGTACTGTATCGTATTGCACTAATGCAAAGTACTGAGCTTACTGTATCTTACTTTAATGTATTGTAGCGCTTCATATTGTAACATATGGTTTCGGATGGCTTTGGATTGTGTCTATTGTATTGTTATGAATAGTATTGTATCATTTTCTAACGTTCTGCATTGTATCTCATTGCATCGAATCGTACTGTATCGTATTGTCGCACGTGCTTTGTCCCGTGTCGTATTGTAGTCTATCGTATTGTTTCATATTGTATAGTATCGTAATATTTGGCTGCATTGTTTTGAATTGTTTCATATCGTATTGTATCGTATTATCTGATCGTTCTTGTGGTGTTTTGCTGTATCGTTTTGAATTGTTTCATATTGTATCGTATCGTATTTATTGTTTTGCGTTGTAGCATATTGTAGAGAATCATATCGTATAGTGTTTTATAGTATTGTATTGTACCGTATTCTAGTGTTTTTCTGTATCGTTTTGAATTGTTTCATATCATATCTAATTGTATCGCATTATATCATATTATATCGTATTATATCGTATTATATCATATTGTCTTAACATTCCTGTAGTGTTTTTACTGTGTCGTTTTGAATTGTTTCATATCATATCGTATTGTATTGTATCTTTTTCTTCTTCTTCTTGTAGTGTTTTTCCAGTCACCAGGGAGACAGATCTGATCCGTCATCGTCTCAGGTCAAAGGTCAGGAGAGTCTCAGGACCTCCAGGACAAACACCGCTCTGACACTTTCAACCTTTTAGGATACTTTAGAGTTATTATTGTATCAAGGGATCAGGGTCAGAGTGAGAGTTTACTGCCAGGTCAGTCGATACAGGAATTAGCTTTGGTGGTGCAAACATAAACACGACACAAGGAAATAAGTTGTAAGAGAAAATATAACGATTGTAAAAAGAAAATATTTAAAAAGAACTATTTAACATTTAAAACACAAATAGAAATATTTACACCAAATACAAATATATATAAAAAACTAGGACAATGAATATATGACGAACTGCAGTAGACTATAATCCATTGAGAACATTTACTTCCAAAATGTATTATGTAACAGATTTCAAATATTATGTTCAACTCAACAGAATTGCTTTCAACTAACCTAATACAGTTATGTGCATTCTGCTGACATA
>JAMFTG010000431.1:0-97500 GCA_023974075.1 Chaenocephalus aceratus | reverse complement strand
CATTTATTTTGTTCTATCTTATTTTGTCTCAATTCACATTCCAAATAATTAAATACAAATATGAAATAATTATAAAAAATCAGATTTTTTAATGAAGATGCATGACGTTATACTCAACTGAGGAACATATCAAAAACATGTGGGCAGAAATGTTTGCCCACAACGAAGGACGCCGGCCTCGGTAGAATTCCAAGCATCCTGGACATTGGAACAGTCCTTCAGCGAGACTCGATGACGTAGCATCCTTGAAATAGTGGCTCTGGAGCAGCCTTCCTCGACATTGAGAAACACCCCGGAAAAAGTCCCTGGGGGTGGATTACGTAAATGAAGCCGCTGACGTCACTTCTTCTTCTTCTTCTTCTGCTTTGGGTTTACTGGCAGGCTGCAAACCACTTCACGGCGTATACTGCCACCCGAAGTCCCCGGCCGCAAGTCCCCGGAGTTGGGGAAGGCTTCAGTCGAAGCTGCTGGGAGTCCCAGCAGCTTCTACTGAAGCCTTCCGAGTAAATCGCCAGAGCGTCGACACCTCCTCATCTCCACCACTCCCATGTTTTATTTTGTGTTGCCATAAGTTAGTCTCTCTCCGTTTCTGCGCTGGGCTAATGCTAATAATGCTAATAATGCTAATGCGAGCAAATAAAATGGCGGCTTCACAAATCTTCTCGGAGTTTTACGGGGCGTGGTTTGCAATTCGCCCAGCCAATCAGAAATGGGAACCTTTGCCTCCCCAGGAAAGCACCACCTCTCTAGCAGGCACTGAAAAGGGGTGAGTAGGTTCCCGAAAAAAAGTTCTAGTTCCAGATCTTTTTGGCGTGAACGCAAAATCCCAGGAACTATCGTAACTATTCCTGGGAAAAGTACTCTGGTGTGAAAGCGCCTGCTATAGAGGTGTATCTGGTGACCCTGGGGGGGGGGGGGGGGCTCGACCCCTAGATTGACACCCACAGGTCTAAATGGAGACGTTGTGGATTGGGGCTGAAATGACAATTGGCACCTGTAGTAGAAGTGCTTTGTTGTCTGTTGACTCTGTTAGCCGTGTACTTCCAGATTTCTCTGCACACGGTGCTTTCATTTAGTACTCATATGTGTCATGAACATAAACACCTCATGTTGAAATTTTAAAAAGTAAATCAAGCGTTGAATAAATGCATTATTTTCCTGTGAGACGCAGTGGAGAAGAAGTATAAAGTCAATTGTTGTCTGTATGTTGCATGTTTTTATTTGATTGTAAATAATAATAAATGAATACATTACAAGTACCTCAAAGTTACAACCCGTTACGTTCAAGTACATTTAAGTACATTTTTTGTCTTTTACCTTGACTTTGTATCACTTTATTCCTCGTGCAGATGAAGGCGTTGTCATCCCTCCATATTGCAGCTGCAGCAGGTGAACATGCAGATGAGCGGCTGTGTGAACGTCTCATCTTAATTGTGCATTTCTAGAGAGAGGAAGTGTCTGAGAGGAAGAGGTGACGATCACACCGACTCCGTCAACACTGACCCTGCTGCAGTAATCCTTTAACACTCTCTGTTTGTGAGGACACCCCGACTCTCCTTTTGATCTCCCCTCCTCCTCCCCCACACTCCCCAAAACATTGACCCTCCCACTTGAGGTGGTGCTAGAAGAAAAGATGGAAGGTTTTGTTCAGCAGCAGCAGCAGCAGCAGAAAACTGTCAACAACAATCAAAGATTTGTTCTTTTACATATAGCCTGCGGTTCCCAAACCGTGGGCCGCGGCCCCCTAGTGGTCCGCGAAGCCATTGCAAGTGGGGCGCCAGAAGAATAGTTGTATTTATTAACTGTGTGCGGTCTTCATCTAAAAGCCCAAATCCAATATTAAACAGTGTAAATGTAAATTCAATATTTGCCGCCAAATAATTTGCAAAACCTTTTTTTTATTTGAACCTCCTTTCCTTTCTCTTTCTTGATCCTCCTTAGCAACGGTCATTACAGTCCTTAGCAACGGTCTGTTCTACTCATGGATGAGCTGCTCATTGGCGCATGAAGGCAAAATGGCCCAACTTTTGAGATAGCGAAACGTCACGGATTACCCAGCATGCCTGGCTGTCAGAGCAGAAGAACCCGTATGTGCGCTCACAGCAGGGCCGGCCCTCGGCATAGGCAGTATAGGCGAATGCTAAGGGCGCATCAACCCATAGGGGGCGCCACAAATTTAAAAAAAAAAAAAAAAGAAATTAGAAATTAAAAAATATTTTTTTCTAAATTTCATAACAACACCATTTCCCGATTTTGGATCAACAAAGTACATCTTATTATCTTATACTAACAGAACTACGCCTTTTTTTAAATAATGGTAGTGCGCAATTATAGGTTTTAATTTTATATTTGTGTTCATTTAAAATAAATCAAACTCCCAAAAAACGTACACAGCTTCTGTGTGCTTTTATTAACATTAGAATTTACTGTGTAAGCGGCCGCGGGGGGGAGAGCTTTAGAGAGCTCTCTCCTGAAAGACTGAGAGGCTCTGATAACCTCAGCTCAGTGAGGTAAAGGCACACCTTTATATGATCATTATAGTTATAAAAAAATTAGAGAATAGGTGAAAAACAGGTATAAAATAAATAATATATGACAGTATAAAAAAGTTGTTATTAATAAACAAAAATACAGTTTGAAAAGGGAGTGATTTGTAAAGTATCCATACAGAAAAAGAAAATCGACTTACAGTTCTGTTTCATATGGGTGGTGTTGAGAGATGTATCCATAGAGCTCCTAATGTTGCTCTCAAAGTGTACCAGATTGATGCTTTTAACTCCAATATTAAACAAAAAAAACAAAAATCTTCCCGGGGGTGCATGCCCCCGGACCCCCTAGAGGAGGTGAGGTCCCCCCCCACTTAAATCATGTTCAAATGGATAGGAAACTAAATACAGTTGCACACATCTTGTGTCCATATCTTTCTGTGTTGGTGGTAATGCCACAACCATGCATGCGCGAGTCATAGTAAGTGTAAGTGTCTGCATTTAGGGTGGGGGGGGGGGCGCCAGCTAAAATCTTGCCTAGGGCAGTAAATTGGTCAGGGCCGGCCCTGGCTCACAGAGCATGCGCCCCTTAAGCCCCGCCCCCCGAGCTCCCACTCTTGGCTCAGTAGAATGAATGGAGACCGAACATTTTACAACTTTAAGGACCGAATGATTCTAATAAGGGCGATACAATAGTTCGTACTGGGTAGTTTATTTAGTTAAAAATAATTATCTGCTGATTTACAGACGTCTCTTTCCCGATGTTAGTCGATGGGGGAAAGTTGTTTTGGGCCGGGTGACGCCACGGACTGATACGGGAGTTGCTGCAGTACCGCCGTCTGACACAACTAATATTTTCATCAGAGTCCAGCGCACTTCCTGGGGGCTTGGTTCTACTGGATAAACAACGTGTCACATGTTCTGATTCGACCAATCAGAACTAAATTTAGCCTCCGTATTGTTTATGGTTGAATGTGGGCCGCGAAAAATGTTTTGATTCTTAAGTGGGCCTTGAGTTGAAAAAGGTTGGGAACCGCTGGCCTAACATTTATCATCTCTGAGGTGTGTTTTCTTTATTTGATGTTTTTGTGGCTTCAGGCTGCTTACATCTGGACAACTGGTGTTGTTTCAGGGCATTTCTCATTAGTTAGAAATAAGATATATATTTTTAGTAATAATACAAAAATAAAACAAAAATAAAAATTAAGAAATAAAAATAATAAGAAAATTAAGAAAATAACATAAACAACAACAAAAACTAAAAATAAATAGGTATAAAGCTTTAAAAAAATAAAGAAATTGACAAAAAATAAAAAGGAGGGGGCGGAGCTTATGCGGGACCCGGCAGCTACCGTCTAAACTAAATGCTGCCGTGATGAAACGCCATATCATGGATTATCAAGGATTCTCTCTGAAACAGCATGGAGCTCAAAGGCTTTCTCTCTTGCCGGTTATACCACAAGGTGAGTTCCTTTCTACTTCCTGCTTCTTCACACACATGCTCTCCAGTGCAGGTTAGCTCTGAGTGCTAGCCATGCTAATGTAAACACCGACCATATTACGTCCAAAACAGTCGGGCGTTGTTTCTGATAGCAACTTTTCTGATTGGCCCGTGGGTCCACATTTCAGATGTTACGTCATATCGGACGCAAATCTGGATCAGCTCGTCTGTTTTTAGAGATTTGGGTACGGAGGAAAAGAGAGAGGGTTTTATTTCCTGACGCTGCGTGAGTTCCCCGACACACCGGGGACACATGTTGATGGAGAGAAGACATCAAAAAGTGTTATTAAATATAAATATCATTACATTATTTATTTGACTAATTCTATTTATTTTTGTTTTAAACTTGCATTGTACTTTCAACTTTATTATTTAATTTTTTTTATTTATTTTGTAGGATATTACTTTATATAATATATACTGCAGCTACATAATAAAACAAAAAGATAACATGTCATATTTGTTCATTATTATTAAAGTACAGCCTCAGACTTAAGATTGTAATCGGGAAAACGATGCTGTAGCTATTGTGCAAATTGCATTAAAGCTCCACCACATTTTAAAAGTGTGCAAAGTAGTAGTAGTAGTTGTTGTTGTTGTTGTTGTTTTTGTTGTTTTAATAAAATGAAATACAATTCCTCCCTGAGCAGAAAGCTATGATCCACCTTAAAGTCAGGATTCATTTCGGCTAATGTTTACAAATGTCATTCCAGCTGCAGAGAAGCAGTGGATCCTCAGAGGAGACGTCTGAAGGTCTGAAGGGTGATCTCACTGTTGATCTGTGTGTGTGTGTGTGTGTGTGTGTGTGTGTGTGTGTGTGTGTGTGTGTGTGTGTGTGTGCGTGTGCGTGTGTGTGTGCACACAGCTGGGGGGTTTAACTATGTTTTCTCACACGCTGGTGTCTGCTGACCTCAGCTGCTCATATTTACATCAGCCAGCACTGATCACTGTGGAAAAAAAGAGAAGAAGAAGAAGAAGAGGAGGAAGAGGAGGAAGAGGAGGAGGAATCAGGGGGAAACAAACCTGTGGGGAAGACATTTGAAAATACAACTTCCCTGT
Source organism: Chaenocephalus aceratus (assembly GCA_023974075.1). Lineage (NCBI taxonomy): Eukaryota > Metazoa > Chordata > Actinopteri > Perciformes > Channichthyidae > Chaenocephalus > Chaenocephalus aceratus. Next base: position 92,454 of record JAMFTG010000431.1, on the reverse strand, counting down.
CTTAAAAATGTTAATGTTTTACTTTGTTTCTGTTGGAATAGATTATAGAGTTAATGATGATATATATATGTTTGGACCCGATTTGAAATGACTTCCTGACCAGGGCAAAACATAATTGATCTATTCATTTAAGGTCAAATGTCACCCACCCCTCGTCCTACTTAAATATCATAATAGTAAGTTAGATATAAATGTCTGAATAAACCCATATGTAAAAACAAGCTTACATAATAGCTATAATCTCAGGGGTTTTTCAGCATGGAAACATTCATTAGCTAACAACGACATTATTGTTCTATTGATATAAAGGGAGGTCAGGTACTCTTTAAAGCAGCTGCTAGCTATGGGTACTTTCTACTGAAGTACACTTCAAAGCCTCTTTACTTTGACTTGAGTGAAGACGTTTAGTCAGTACTTCTACTTTCACCAGAGTATTTTTAAACACGAGTATCTGTACTTCTACTTGAGTAAAAAAGTTTAGTCAGTACTTCTACTTTCACCAGAGTATTTTTAAACACGAGTATCTGTACTTCTACTTGAGTAAAAAAGTTTAGTCAGTACTTCTTCTTTCACCAGAGTATTTTTAAACACGAGTATCTGTACTTCTACTCGAGTAAAGAAGTTTAGTCAGTACTTCTACTTTCACCAGAGTATTTTTAAACACGAGTATCTGCACTTCTACTTGAGCAAAGAAGTTTAGTCAGTACTTCTACTTTCACCAGAGTATGTTTAAACACGAGTATCTGTACTTCTACTTGAGTAAAGAAGTTTAGTCAGTACTTCTACTTTCACCAGAGTATTTTTAAACACGAGTATCTGCACTTCTACTTGAGTGAAGAAGTTTAGTCAGTACTTCTACTTTCACCAGAGTATTTTTAAACACGAGTATCTGCACTTCTACTTGAGCAAAGAAGTTTAGTCAGTACTTCTACTTTCACCAGAGTATTTTTAAACACGAGTATCTGTACTTCTACTTGAGTAAAGAAGTTTAGTCAGTACTTCTACTTTCACCAGAGTATTTTTAAACACGAGTATCTGTACTTCTACTTGAGTGAAGGATGTCTCTGCATGGCTTCAGATTTACAGTTAAACAGTGTTTTTATTTCCTCAGCAGTTCCTCTCCTCTGCAGATCTGAGTCTGCTGCCATTAACATGTTAAAGACCACTGTGGGGGGGGGGGGGGGGGGGGGGCAGGGGGGGGGGCAATTACTGTCCCCACTAATTCTTTTTATCCCTTTCAAAGGGACGGGTGATTAGCAGAGGAAAGTTTAGATTTCCTGAACTTGAAGTGGAAACGCAAACGTGACAGACGAAGCTCAGAGCTCAATCCACATCAGGGTGTGTGTGTGTGTGTGCGTGCGTGTGTGTGTGTGTGTGTGTGTGTGTGTGTGTGTGTGTGTGTGTGTGTGGAAATGATGGCTGCTGCTTGTTTTGCTTTTACTGTCGTCCTTAGATGCTACAGTTCAAATAAATAAAACGAGGTCTTCATTTTTTCATTGAATATGGATTTGATCATTTCCAGAGCAGAAATCTGACTGTTGGTTGAATATAGTTTAAAATCTTGATTTCTTTTTGACACCATATGAGAGCCAACGAGGGGGATTATGAATATCTCTCCGTATCACACGTCAAAATACTTTACAAAACACCTTTTCTGTATGTTTTTCGAAATAAATTCCACCACACTGAGGCGGTGAAAGCTCTGTGAACAAAGCCCTCTGATAAACACTTCAGAATATGAGTGTGTGAGGTTTGGTGTGTGTGAGAGCTACTGAATCGGAGTACAAGTATACACGCTACAGGTGAATACGGTAAGGCAAAAAACAGTCAATAAGAATCAGGTAAAAGACGTGTTCTTTATGACTTCAGGCGGTTTACACCTGGACAACTTGTCTCTCTGTTGTTGTGTTGTTTTGTCCAGTAACCAGCTTATGTCATACATCATGAAAAAACACACACTTTGACAGTATGTGTGTGTTTGTATGTGTCAATCTGTGTGTGTGTGTGTGTGTGTGTGTGTGTGTGTGTGTGTGTGTGTGTGTGTGTGTGTGTGTGTGTGTGTTCTTTCTTTCCCAGGGCTGACTCATCCGCCTACTTGTGTTTACCTATTTAGTCCGGAGAAGTCCTCTGGAAAATATGCAGGTTATAACTGTCCCTTTGTGAAGCACCAGGCCTCTGCAATATTTCTCACCTAGGTGTGTGTGTGCCGATGCCGGAGAGGTTTTGGACGTTTAACCCTCAGCGCTCCGAGGAAAACTGAACAGGGAGGAGAACGATGTGGGAAAACCGGCGCTGGCTTTCCAAGATAACTTCATATTCCAGGCAGACAGTCAGAAACACTCCTCTCAGATCGGTAGGAGGCATGTGGTGCAGTGGGGTAGTGCGTTGGTGTTGGGGTCAGGGGGTCACAGGTTCAAACCCCACTGCAGTCAGCATGTCGTTGTGTCCCTGAGACCCTTCACCCCAAAGTGCTCCTGGGGGATTGCCCATAGTATTGAGTATGTAAGTCGCTTTGGATAAAAGCGTCTAACATGTGACACGTGATGTAATAGACCAAGATCTTAATGCATAAAGTTGACTCTCCTTCTGGTAAAATAACGCCATGAGTAAGGATCAGAAGCTCCTAAAGAAAAAAAACGATATGATAAATGCCAATAAATCAAAAAAAAATGAACGGGATAAAATGTAAAATATAAAAAGGAAATGAAAACCATTAAATGTAAAAAAATGTTTTTAGAAAAAGACGATAAAGTCACAATAAATCAGAATTTTTTTCAATAATAATAATACATGGGACTTATATAGCGCTTTTCTGGAAACTCAAAGACGCTTAAATAAATAATAAATAATAAATAAATTCATAATGAAATGAATGAAAGCATTCATCTGAGTAAACCCGAAATGCTAAATCCAACGACTATAAAGAATCTCTCTCATCGGACTTTAAGAATCCCACGCAATTTTGGACTAAAATTAAATCTATTTAAAATAAATCAGTTAAACATTCTATTAATAAAATAAGAACTGCTGATACAATAATTCATGACCCTTATCCATTGCTCAAATATTTCGCTAATGTATGTTCCACACTACTATCTGACTCCTATTTAACGACTGGTATTTCTAATAGTAACTCATACGGCAACAGTTCTTTTTCTTTTAAGAAGATTCTACCACACGAAGTTCATAAGTTCTATATCACAGAATTAAAAGTGGATGGCAGTGCAGGACTCGATGGTAAAAAAAAAAACTGGCGTCCCATATTCTCATGTACCCACTTGCTGATTTGTTCAACCTGTCTTTGTCCACCTGGGAGTTGCCGACTATTTCGAAAGTGCACGCATCACTCCACTGCATAAAGGTGGTGATTTACTTGAAACAAATAATTATAGACCAATCACTATAATCTGCTCTATTTCCAAAGTTTGCAACTGTCACATTATCTCAATACTTATAATATTTTATCTCCGGTTCAATCTGGTTTCAGGCCTAATCACTCCACAACAACTGCCCTACTTACATTTACGAATGACTTGTACTCTGCTGCAGATGATGGTGAACTCACAGGTGCCATTTTTATTGACTTGACAAAAGTCTTTGATTTCGTTGATCGATATCTGCTCTTGGATAAACTTCACGGCATTAGCCTTTCTAATAATACAGTGTTATGGTTTAACTCGTACCTTCACAGTAGAAAGCAATGTGTGGTTGTTAATGGAAAACAGTCTGACCTGTTGATCCAACAAAAGGGTGTACCCCAAGGATCAACGCTGGGCCCACTTCTGTTCTCTATTTACATAAATGATTTATCTTCTTGTCTCATTAATTGTTGTACCCACCTTTATGCTGATGACACTGTCATATATACATCCAAATCAGATTTTTCACACATTCAGATCTCTCTTCAATCGGATTGTAATATCTTACAGGACTGGCTATCACACAATAAACTACTGCTTAACAAAACAAAATCTTATACCATGGTCTTTGGTACCAGGCAGAAGCTCAAATCCAAACCTAATGTAGTAATAACATGTACGGATAGCACTTCTCTGCATAAAGTTGATAGCTTTAAATATCTTGGTGTACGGCTGGACTCTGAACTTTCATTTAAACTACATATAAAGCATGTAATACAAAAATTCAATTACGGAATCGGTGTTTTACACCGCTCTCGCAATTGTTTTACGCTCAGTGTCCGAAAGAGAATTGCTTCTCAACTTATTCTTCCGATTATGGACTATTGTGATGTTGTCTACCAAAATGCACATCAATCAGATCTCAACATAGCCTACAACAGACTATGCAGATTTGTTCTTGGTTGTCCTTTTCGTACACATCACTGAACGATGTATAACCAACTTAAATGGCCTTCTTTAAATGTAAGAAGACACGCATTGGCTCCAGCTGATATTTAAATGCATTTATCTTAACTATCCCCCTTAGTTAAAGCAGTATTTTGTACCCTACTCACCAAATCATCAAGTTAGACATTCTGTTCAGATTTATTTCTCTGTCCTCTGCAAAAAAATTGATTGGCAGAAGAGCGTTCACGTTCAAAGCCCCAACTGACTGGAATACTTTACATTGGCTATGTTTAAACATTCATTATCATCTCACTTTCAACTGGTCTGTACTTCTTATAACTGATATTGATGAAACTGATATTGATGAAACTGATAATGATGAAACTGATTTGCTCGATTGCCTCAAATTGTAACGATTGTGTGCATTGCTTGAATTGTACTTAACAGACTGTACGTGGTTTGTCTTGTGTGTCATGTTTTGCATTTTGTCTTTTTGTTTATGTGTGTCTGTAAGTTGTTGCTGTTGTCGGGACCCCCTTGGAAACGAGACGGTGCATCTCAAGGGGTTTATCCCAATCAATAAAAATGTCTATATATTAATTTATAAAAAGTTACAGAAACAATCAAATAAATAGAAAGTTAACATCGATTAGTACACATTTTTTTAACCGCGTCCGAATGACTTTTATTAAATCTATTTTCTTTATTTAATTAAAACTTTTAATATTCTTTCAAATGTTAGTGATTTTGTCGCGTTTTTGCAATTTGAAACTGTTTTAAATTCCAAAAGATATATTACGTTTTTGGACCATTTTAATAAATTGGAATCAGAATCTACGAGGTATACACACACATGCACACACAGACACACACACACACACACACACACACACACACACACACACACACACACGCACACGCACACACAGACACACACACACACACACACGCACGCACACGCACACACACACACACACACACACACACACACACACAGCTGGTTTCCTCCTGAGTGTGTGTTGTTGCTGCAGAAACAGAAGACTCATCCCTGATTCATCAAACAGACACGATGAGTGAATTATATCTTACAGTAACTCTGAGTTATGACGCCGCTTCCTGTCAGCGAAAGGTTGGGACTCGAGTCACACGTTTTATGACTTTAGACTCAAAATCTAAAGATAATCGCAATTTCATTTAAACGTTCACAACAATGGCTAAACAAACGAGATACGACTCTTTGAAGTCTTGACTCTGGACTTAACTGTCTTTACAAGTTTCCTGTCTGACTTGAAACTTGGGACGTTCCTGTTTTGACTCATGGCTTTTTGTTCAAGATTCAAGGCTTTATTGTCATATTAGCTACAGTAGATATGGACATGACAAACTTAAGTTTCCTCCAACAGAGCAACATGAATATATATAAGACATAGAGCAAATAAAACAGATAAAATAGTGCAAGAGAATGTTTTGAGATGTGCAAGTAAATACAAATAAAATAGAAATAGTGCAAGAAGAGTCTATATACAAGTACATGGAGTATGATATATTAGATAATGAATTTGCAAAATGCACACACACACACACACACACACACACACACACACACACACACACACACACACGCACGCACACACACACACACACACACACACACACACACACACACACACACACACACACACACAGAAAGGTGTGAGAGAGCCCTTCACTTTACGGAGGAAGTGAAGCAGTAAAGTCGAGTCACGCTCCGGAGCTCGAGCTCAATTCCAAGTCCACTAGGGAAGAAACTCAGATCTGATCAAGGATCAACGAGACAATGAGAGTCTTTAGTATTACTATTGTTTTGTCTCCTTGTTGTTGTTTTTTTTACAGCACCTGCATTTGCAATCTGTATTTCCTCCTGTAACTGTGTGATGTGTGGAAAAGCCAATAAATAAGGTGTTCAAAAAACAAAAACCCGAGTTCTCTCCCAGCAGCTTCGACTGAAGCCTTCCGAGTAAATCGCCATGCCGACACCTCCTCATCTCCACCGCTCCCATGTTTTCTTTTGTGTTGCCATAAGTTATTCTCTCTGCGTTGGTGCGCGGGGTCTATGCTAATAATGCTAATGCTAATAATGCTAATGCTAATAATGTTAATGCTAATGCTAATAATGCTAATGCTAATAATGCTAATGCCAGCAAATAAAATGGCGGCTTCACAAAACCTTTCAGAGTTTTACGGGGCGTGGTTTGCAATTCGCCCGGCCAATCAGAAATTGGAACTTTTTTCTCTCCAGGAAAGCACCTGCTCTCTAGCAGGGACTGAAAGGGGGGGAAAGTTCTCATGAACTAAGTTCTCTTTTTGGTGTGAACGCAAAATCCCAGGAACTATCGGAGCAAAACGGGAAAAGCACTCCGGTGTGAACGCGCCTATTGAGAAACGAGGACTGGGAGGAGCTAAACATTAAACAAGAAGAAGACTAACGCTCATCACAGAAACATATATCGAGTGTATAAGTGCGAATACATGAAAAGAGAATTGCAGTCAAAGAAATAAGAACCAGACATGCCTCAGAAAACAGACTGGGTGGAAAAGACTAAATATTTGTTATTAACAAACCTTTATTTAACCAGTTCAGTCTCATTTGGATTAGAGCATTTTATTTTCCAAAGGTCGCCAAGAAGATACCGATAGACTTTCAAAATAAAACCAACTTACTAAATTAAACTTCAGTCTTGTTCTAGTACACTTATTGAGCAATTGTCCCGGCTATAGCCTTAGTGTTTGAGCTTTGATAGCTGGGTTCACATCATGTTTTATCCCCGCTGCTTATTTGATTTGTTTCATTCCCGTAAGTTTTAGTCTTTATTTCTTTGTCAATAATTGCTGTCTACCTGCTTGTTTAAATCGTTCATTATAAGTTCATAGTGTTGACTTGAAGGTTAGTTCTCAATCTGCGACATAAATCATGTTGTCGGGGTAATTATTATTGCAAAGTTAATGTTGTTCTTGTTTAATTTACACATCTCTGGTTCAAAATGTAACAAACCTTCGCTCTTTGTCCAAAATAAGATACATCTCCTCGTGACATCTGTCGGAGAAGAAGCAAAAGGTCAAACAAGAGCCTCTTTTGTGGATCTTTTTGTAACCTAAGTCAGTTCTTCACTACTTAGTTTCAGGGTGGAATCTCAAAAGACTTCTGTCCAATCTTACGTCCTGAAACAGAAGCAGAAGTTCCAGATTCTTGATATCAAACAGAGAGACTTTTCCTCGTGCTTTATTCTCCCTGCATCTCTATTTAAATCCTCTCTGTCGAGCACTCGGCCTCCAACTGGCAGAAATATTAAATATCAGAGTGTTGCGAAGGCCCATTATGTAAATCCGGGCCTCACTTGTAGCGTCCACACTTTGGCACAACAGGAACACAGAGTCGTTCCTAATGGCCCGCACTCAGTAAACACAAGCCCTCTCCCATGTGGATTTGAGACAACAAAAGATTAGCACTATTTGCAAATATACAACTGAGTTCAAAGGCACGGCTCCGCGGCCTCGCTTCCCTTCTTTTGTCTGAACGCAGAGCTTTGAATGTCTTCGGGGGCATCACAACTGCAGCACTACTAATCCCTAAAATCACTCCAAAAAGAGTTGGTTTGAGACATTTTGAAATGTTTATTTCTAGTCTTTGAATGTGTATTGTACAACGCCATGTCCCAATTTGGATGGGATCAATAAAGTACTTCTTATGTTATCTTTATCTTTTTTTTAAAGTGTAGAAATTCCACTATAAATCCCTAAAATCTCTCCAAAAACCAAAGTAACGTTGCAAATAATATAACCTATATTTGTGGACTGTAAAAGATTTTTTTAATGGCGCTGGTTTGAGAGGGAAGTTTAAAAACTCACAAAATATGTAATATATACAATCGAGGGAGGTTCAGTCTGGTGGGAGGAGTTTGAGAGACGATGTCTGCGCACAGACCACGCCCCTCATCGCACAAGCCACGCCCCGTATCCCCATGAGGTCCCTGGGGGCCCTTAAAGCATGAGGCCTCGGGTTTTGGGCAGCAGTATCTCTCGGGCCTTTCTCTGTCAGAGTCTCGAAGCCCTCTACAAACACTTTAAACATCTTGGGATTTTTTTTTTTTTTTCTTGGAAATATGACTACTTCTTCCAACACGGACCAGCGCCTGGAGCATCTCCTGAGCGCCGTGGAGAGCGAGTTCCAGAAGGGCAGCGAGAAGGGAGACGCCTCGGAGAGGGATATTAAACTCACCCTGGATGATGCAGACTTATGGACCAAGTTCAAAGAGTTAACCAACGAGATGATTGTCACTAAAACTGGAAGGTAGGTCAACACGAAATGTTGGAGAAGCACCAATGGTTTCCGATTGGCTAACATTCTACTCGCGTTTTACGCACGGAGTTTTCAATGTGAGGAGTATTAGTTCGTTTCTAAAAAATATCTTAATTGTTAAAGTGGGGTTTATTTTGATATCACACAAGCTTGCGTGTACTTAAGTGATCTGTCAAAAGCTCCCGAGGCCTCAGAAGCCTTGGTTAAAACGGAACTAAATAAAAAAGGACGTGCGTAAAAACTAAACACAACCTTACAAATCCCATCCTCGTTGTTTGTTTCTCCAGGAGGATGTTCCCGGTGCTCAGAGCCAGTGTCAGCGGCCTGGACCCCAACGCCATGTACTCGGTGCTGCTGGATTTCGTGGCCGCGGACAACAACCGGTGGAAATACGTGAACGGGGAGTGGGTTCCCGGCGGAAAACCGGAGCCCCAGAGCCCGAGCTGCGTGTACATCCATCCGGACTCTCCAAACTTCGGAGCGCACTGGATGAAAGCTCCAGTGTCCTTCAGCAAAGTGAAACTCTCCAACAAACTGAACGGCGGTGGACAGGTGAGAAACGGATTCATTATATTAATATATAAGTGATGTGAAAAGCACTTTTTAAATACTATTTCAGCCAAATCAGTTTGACTGGATACAAAAAACATGTAATTCTATTGAGATGTTGACATTTTGGAATGTTTGTTTCTTGTCTTTTAATTTGTATTGTACAATGCCATGTATTTGTATTCTGCTGCAACGCACACATTTCCCAAATTGTGATCGACAAAGTACTTCTCATCTCATCTCATCTCACAAGGGAAGCATATATTAATGTCATGAGTTATTTGATATGAAATGCTTTTAAATTCCGCTTTATAATAATAATATATTTCCAAAACCCTCCTGATTTAAGGAAATGTAAGATGTACTCACATTTCTAAAACACACACAAATAATTTAAACAACTTAAAAAAGTCACTGACTTCACTTCATCCGATTAAAGCACTGCATTGCCCGGTTACAGTATTCATCCTGCTCGTTGTCATAGTGATAAACAACAACATGTATTGGTGTTTCCCCACAGATCATGCTGAATTCTCTGCACAAATACGAGCCGAGGATCCACATCGTGAAGGTCGGAGGCGTCCAGAAGATGATCAGCAGTCAGTCTTTCCCCGAAACTCAGTTCATCGCAGTCACTGCTTACCAGAATGAAGAGGTGCGCATGGAGGAGGAGAAAGAACACTCATCCGTCTTGAATGTTGATTAAAATGCTAACTCGTGTCCTTCTCGCAGATCACGGCTCTGAAGATAAAGCACAACCCGTTCGCCAAAGCCTTCTTGGACGCCAAAGAAAGGTAAACACCTCAAATCATTCCTTAGAGTTTCCCAAGTCCTTTTCTGGTCCCTGAGAAAATACTTAAAATCAATTCTTTATTTTACTTTAGTGCTGCTTGTCGCCCTAATTCACTTTAACTCACATCCTTAAGCCGGTTACATTCAAAAGCATTTCTTACCTATTTGTTATATTGTTTAATTTGACATAATTGATTGTTGTTTTCATTATCTTGCAAACCACTTATTTTCTTAAGTTCTACGAGGAAAGGTTTCGACTTAGCTTTGTCTTTGATTGCAGGAGCGACCACAAAGACATCTCCGATCACACCGCAGACATCCAGCAGTCTGGATACTCTCAGCGTGAGTTTCTTTCATTGCTGCTCTTCTAACATGCTGTCAGAGTGCATCAAATAAAACTATGCTTTCACCCTGACTGCTCTGATCAGATACATGCATCTACTTATTCATATACATATTAACCATATCGAATTGATCTTAATGTACATTATTTAATTTCATATTCTGTTCTTGTACATATTCTATTTACATGTATATAGACTTCTTGCACAATTTTGTATTTGTGTGATTTATTATATATGTTGCATTGTTGGAGGAGCTCAGGTCATACAACATTTAAAAAAACACTGTAAGTTATTATAGTGTTCTTAAAATAGTTCGCTATCTGTGTTTTTTAAATTGTTGTTCTACTTTTATCGACATCAAGTCAAATCCCTCGTACATGTCGACCTGATTCTGATAAGAAGTTCGTTGCCATGGCGACACTGTATCTTATGTGCATATGACAATAAGCCCTTTGAGTTGACGTGATGTGTCCTGTTCCCTCAGTCGGGGGCTGGTTCCTCCCGGGTCAGAGCCCCCTCTGCCCCAGCAGCAGCCCGCCGCAGTTCAGCGGCTCTGCGGGGCATTCCTCCGGATCGTATTGTGAGCGTTACTCCAGCCTCAGGAGCCACAGGGCGGCTCCGTACCCAACGCACTACCCCCACCGCACCCCCACCTCAAGTAAGACCCCCACCCTGTACATAAGAGATGGCAAAAGTACACACATCCTTTACTCAAGTAGAAGTACAGATACTCATGTTTAAAATGGTAAAAGTAGAAGTATTGACTTCTTTACTCAAGTAGAAGTACAGATACTCGAAAGTACAGGTAATACAGGTAGTACAGGTCCAAGATTATTATTTTGGTGTTCCTTAGGAACACCAAAATAACAAGAAGGTGAACATCAGCCTTCTTTACTTTAACAAGCACTTCGAGATTTGTCTTGGCAGATGAGAAGCGCTATATAAATTAAATATATTATTATTATTATTATTATGTAAGAAGTAGAAAGTACAGGTATTTGGGTTCACCATGTAAGAAGTAGAAAGTACAGGTATTTGTGTTCAACATGTAAGAAGTAGAAAGTACAGGTATTTGTGTTCAACATGTAAGAAGTAGAAAGTACAGGTATTTGTGTTCAACATGTAAGAAGTAGAAAGTACAGGTATTTGGGTTCAACATGTAAGAAGTAGAAAGTACAGGTATTTGAGTTCAACATGTAAGAAGTAGAAAGTACAGGTATTTGTGTTCAACATGTAAGAAGTAGAAAGTACAGGTATTTGAGTTCAACATGAGAGAAGTAGAAAGTACAGGTATTTGAGTTCAACATGTAAGAAGTAGAAAGTACAGGTATTTGGGTTCAACATGTAAGAAGTAGAAAGTACAGGTATTTGAGTTCTACATGTGAGAAGTAGAAAGTACAGGTATTTGAGTTCAACATGTAAGAAGTAGAAAGTACAGGTATTTGAGTTCAACATGTAAGAAGTAGAAAGTACAGGTATTTGTGTTCAACATGTAAGAAGTAGAAAGTACAGGTATTTGAGTTCAACATGTAAGAAGTAGAAAGTACAGGTATTTGAGTTCAACATGTAAGAAGTAGAAAGTACAGGTATTTGTGTTCAGCATGTAAGAAGTAGAAAGTACAGGTATTTGAGTTCAACATGTAAGAAGTAGAAAGTACAGGTATTTGAGTTCAAAATGTAAGAAGTCAAAGTAAAAAGTCATCAGAAAAATAAGTAGTGGAGTAAAGTACTGATACCAGAACATGTACTTAAGTACAGTAACAAAGTATTTGTACTCCACTGCTTCCCACCTCTGGGTGTCGGCATTACCAGAATGTAAAAAGTAATGTTGAAACTGTTAAATAAATCATATAGGATAAAACCCTTTAAGTAAGAAGACTAAAACAATGTGAATGATGTTGTGTTGAAGTTTGCACAAAAGCAATGTACTTGTGTGTAATCTATAATACATGTATCATGATAGCAGTACACATAAATATGAGGATACGTATTCATTCGATTCTGTTTCCTCCAGATAACTACATGGACAATACTTCCGGGTCTCTTCCGTCTCACGACAGCTGGTCCGCTCTTCAGATCCCAAATTCCCCCGGCATGGGACCGCTTTCCCACAGCTCCAACTCCGCCTCCAACTCCAGGTACGCGTCTCCACCTTCCACCGCGCTGTCTTGCTCTAAATTGAACTCAAATTGAATATCATCCGCATGAAAAAAACTCAGATATTTGTTGTTTATTTCATATCCCATGGGAATTCAATGTCCTTTAAAGGGCAATACCAAACGGCAAAGATTTACAATTTACTTACAAAAGTTAAGGCAACATGAGATACAACAATTAAAGATCTTACACACACCACTCAGAATACAAATATACAACGTGAGAATTTAGGTTTGTAGACATTACTGGATAAAGAAGGCACAGACATGTTTCTGTTTTACTTGATCAGATGATTTGACATTATATAATAGTAGTAAGTAAGTAAGTAAAATGTATGTACAAAGTGCTTTTCCCAGACATAGTCGCAAAGTGCTCGACAAAGCATTAAAACATCATAGGAATCATAACAGATGAAATGACCACACAAGGCACGTGTTAGGAAGTGCTAAAAACACAATCAAAACATAGAATACAATAGAATAAAAGCAAGTTAGTGGCAAAATAATCCACGAGGTCGCCGTCTTTGAACCCTAACTTAATAATAACCCCCTTCTTCTCCCTCTGCTTCCACAGTCAGTACCCCAGCTTGTGGTCAGTCTCCGGCTCCGCCCTCACCCCTCCAGGCTCCTCCTCCTCCATCCCCGGGGGTCTGACCTCCCAGTTCCTGAGGGGCTCCTCCTACTCTTCCTCGCTGCCCGTTTCCTCGCCTTCCTCCATGTACGACCCCAGTCTGAGCGAGGTGAGCGTGGGCGAGGCGCAGTTTGAGAGCTCCATCGCCCGATTAACTGCATCCTGGGCACCGGTGGCACAAAGCTACTGAGGTGGAGACAGAGGACATGTCACAAGACCTGCAAGAGGTTGAATAGTCCTTCCAGTTAAGCGGGGAGTCGTACCGAACAAAGTGCAAAGCCAATCGTCTTCATATCGGCTGCAACTAGCCACCCATTTCAAAACACATCAAACGTTTGGTCACTGAAATACGAGAAAATTGTGAAAATGTCGAAGGCTATGTTTAAATATATCGTTTTTTCAGAGCCAAAACCAAAGATATTCTCTTTCATACGAGATAATATGAAAATATCCACATTTGCGTTCTGACATTGTTGCTTAAAAAAAGCTCCATCGCCCGGCTCACTGCCTTTTCCAAAGCGACTGAGCTGGAACACATCTGAAGAAGAAAGGAGACTATGAAGACACATCCTGGAGACGAGGACATGTCACGAGACCGGCAAGAGTCTGTTGTTGCGTGTGAAGAAGTTTAAAGAGTCCTTCCAGTGTGAAGTTAAGCGGGGAGTCGTAACCGAACAACGTGCAAAGACAATCGTATCGACTGCCACCTATTTCATTACATATCGAATGTTTGGGCGAGGAAATAATGAAACATGTCCAATGCAAAGTTTCTCGATGTCCGAGGCTGTCTTTAAATATCTTCTTTGGACGGAGCCGAGATATTCTCTTCAGTGCGAGATAGAAATATCCACATTGCGTCTGAAAAAGAACGTATTCTTTGTCACAAAAGTCAGTCTGCAAATCTATTTCTCCTTCCATTTTGGAAAATATAAAAACACAAAAAGCCCTCCTGTTTCCATTCTTAAGTATATAAGATGCGATAAAAAAAAAACTCTTGGTTCTGCTAACATAAATGTGTATATGTGTGTAAATAGAATAAATTAACGTCCAGTGTTTTCCAAATGATGTGCCTTTACTGCAATAACTGTTAGAAGAAAAACCGAAAGTGCCTTCTTCCCCCCCCCTCTTCCTCTCTCCTCCTCCTCCCGTCTTCCTCCTCCTCCTCCTCCTGAACAAACAAGTGTACATAACTATCTATTTGTATTTGGACTCACTGTGAGTTTTATTTATGTCATTTAATAATAAATTAAAGTGTTTGTTTTCTCAAAAAAAAGTTGATTTTGTCTGTTTTTTGCACACGAGAAACGTCACAAGGAGGTATTCTTTGTACTTTAAGTTATAATTAATACATTTCCTTACGTTTTTATACGTTAAAATCTAAAGGGGGAAATTAGAGTGTTTTAAATATAATTGTTGTTGTTTTATTTACTTTTAAAAAAACCATATAAAGCATCAAATACCATGAAGATTAACTAGAAGTCCCATTATATTTAAAGAGTCCTCTCCTGCTGATGTTCAGGTGTGTATCAGTATGTAGTGTCTCTACTTTAAAGAGTCCTCTCCTGCTGATGTTCAGGTGTATATCAGTATGTAGTGTCTCACTTTAAAGAGTTCTCTCCTGCTGATGTTCAGGTGTATATCAGTATGTAGTGTCTCTACTTTAAAGAGTCCTCTCCTGCTGATGTTCAGGTGTATATCAGTATGTAGTGTCTCTACTTTAAAGAGTCCTCTCCTGCTGATGTTCAGGTGTATATCAGTATGTAGTGTCTCTACTTTAAAGAGTCCTCTCCTGCTGATGTTCAGGTGTATATCAGTATGTAGTGTCTCTACTTTAAAGAGTCCTCTCCTGCTGATGTTCAGGTGTAAATCAGTATGTAGTGTCTCTACTTTAAAGAGTCCTCTCCTGCTGATGTTCAGGTGTATATCAGTATGTAGTGTCTCTACTTTAAAGAGTCCTCTCCTGCTGATGTTCAGGTGTATATCAGTATGTAGTGTCTCCACTTTAAAGAGTTCTCTCCTGCTGATGTTCAGGTGTATATCAGTATGTAGTGTCTCTACTTTAAAGAGTCCTCTCCTGCTGATGTTCAGGTGTATATCAGTATGTAGTGTCTCTACTTTAAAGAGTCCTCTCCTGCTGATGTTCAGGTGTATATCAGTATGTAGTGTCTCTACTTTAAAGAGTCCTCTCCTGCTGATGTTCAGGTGTAAATCAGTATGTAGTGTCTCTACTTTAAAGAGTCCTCTCCTGCTGATGTTCAGGTGTATATCAGTATGTAGTGTCTCTACTTTAAAGAGTCCTCTCCTGCTGATGTTCAGGTGTATATCAGTATGTAGAGTCTCTACTTTAAAGAGTCCTCTCCTGCTGATGTTCAGGTGTAAATCAGTATGTAGTGTCTCTACTTTAAAGAGTCCTCTCCTGCTGATGTTCAGGGTATATCAGTATGTAGTGTCTCTACTTAAAGAGTCCTCTCCTGCTGATGTGAAGGTGTATATCAGTATGTAGTGTCTCTACTTTAAAGAGTCCTCTCCTGCTGATGTTCAGGTGTATATCAGTATGTAGTGTCTCTACTTTAAAGAGTCCTCTCTTGCTGATGTTCAGGTGTATATCAGTATGTAGTGTCTCTACTTTAAAGAGTCCTCTCCTGCTGATGTTCAGGTGTAAATCAGTATGTAGTGTCTCTACTTTAAGAGTCCTCTCCTGCTGATGTTCAGGTGTATATCAGTAATGTAGTGTCTCTACTTTAAAGAGTCCTCTCCTGCTGATGTGAAGGTGTATATCAGTATGTAGTGTCTCCTACTTTAAAGAGTCCTCTCCTGCTGATGTGAAGGTGTATATCAGTATGTAGTGTCTCTACTTTAAAGAGTCCTCTCCTGCTGATGTTCAGGTGTATATCAGTATGTAGTGTCTCTACTTTAAAGAGTCCTCTCCTGCTGATGTTCAGGTGTATATCAGTATGTAGTGTCTCTACTTTAAAGAGTCCTCTCCTGCTGATGTTCAGGTGTATATCAGTATGTAGTGTCTCCACTTTAAAGAGTCCTCTCCTGCTGATGTTCAGGTGTATATCAGTATGTAGTGTCTCTACTTTAAAGAGTCCTCTCCTGCTGATGTGAGGTGTATATCAGTATGTAGTGTCTCTACTTTAAAGAGTCCTCTCCTGCTGATGTGAAGGTGTATATCAGTATGTAGTGTCTCTACTTTAAAGAGTCCTCTCCTGCTGATGTTCAGGTGTATATCAGTATGTAGTGTCTCTACTTTAAAGAGTCCTCTCCTGCTGATGTTCAGGTGTATATCAGTATGTAGTGTCTCTACTTTAAAGAGTCCTCTCCTGCTGATGTTCAGGTGGTATATCAGTATGTAGTGTCTCTACTTTAAAGAGTCCTCTCCTGCTGATGTTCAGGTGTATATCAGTATGTAGTGTCTCTACTTTAAAGAGTCCTCTCCTGCTGATGTTCAGGTGTATATCAGCATGTAGTGTCTCTACTTTAAAGAGTCCTCTCCTGCTGATGTTCAGGTGTTTATCAGTATGTAGTGTCTCTACTTTAAAGAGTCCTCTCCTGCTGATGTTCAGGTGTATATCAGTATGTAGTGTCTCTACTTTAAAGAGTCCTCTTCTGCTGATGTTCAGGTGTATATCAGTGCGTAGTGTCTCTACTTTAAAGAGTCCTCTCCTGCTGATGTTCAGGTGTATATCAGTATGTAGTGTCTCTACTTTAAAGAGTCCTCTCCTGCTGATGTCAGGTGTATATCAGTATGTAGTGTCTCTACTTTAAAGAGTCCTCTCCTGCTGATGTTCAGGTGTATATCAGTATGTAGTGTCTCTACTTTAAAGAGTCCTCTCCTGCTGATGGTCAGGTGTATATCAGGATGTAGTGTCTCTACTTTAAAAGAGTCCTCTCCTGCTGATGTTCAGGTGTATATCAGTATGTAGTGTCTCTACTTTAAAGAGTTCTCTCCTGCTGATATCCAGGTGTATATCAGTATGTAGTGTCTCTACTTTAAAGAGTCCTCTTCTGCTCATGGTGAAGCAACGTGTCTGCGTGTTAAGGTGGAACCTGAGCATTCACGTTGATCACCTCTCATTATAACTCATTAGAAATCTATAAAACTATAAATATTAAACTTTACTTCACGTGTTCATTTGAGAACAGCTGTTGCATACCTGGGTGAAGGTTACAGTCATTTAAATGAAAGATACAGCGTTACTCCACACTCATGGTTCAGTCCACCTTAAGAAATAAGACCGACCCTCGGAAGCAGTTGTGTTTTAAAAAAAACTTTATTGACACGTACACTTTTTATAAGAATAACTAAACCACAGAAAAAGCTGCAGATAGAGGCATAAGAAATTAATGCAACTGATTTCATCCGCGCGGTTTGGCTTTATGAAGCAGCACGCACACGGTTACGTCATGACGCAAACGATGACGCAACGACGCAGCACCAGTCGGACTCTGGGCGGTGTGAAAAGAGCTGAAGCTAAACCGAAGAACTGGTTTCTGAACCTGAAAGGCTCTAGCACGGAGCTTGAACCGGAGTTGCGTTGGTGTGGATGAGGTATTAGAGATGTCCCGCCCCTTAGCCTATCACGTACAATGTGTTGTAGCGCCAGCCAATAGGAGCGCGAGTGTGACATCGTGATTCCACTATGTTACCGAACTTTGGGCTTTTAGAATTTGCAGACCATTGACATGCACTAAAATCTATACGACAAGAGGCAAATCCCTAAGAAGCATTAATACGGGTTTTTAGGGTCAAAGACGGGCCACGATGGTTTTAATAAAGAATATATTTTCTCATTTTGCCGCCTCAGCTTTGGAGTGGAGGTGTGACTCTAATAATCCACCTTTCGGCCCCCCGGCATTATGAGTTTTCTTGAAATACCGACGTCCTCACGGCCTCGCTAAGTGAATGTGGGTTTCTCCGACATGTTATTGAAACGACGAGGTGACGCAGAATCTTTAAGACATCCATCGGGGTCGCTCTCTATCTCCGGCACCCGTTTGTTAGAATCTGCGTTATGGTGCGACGCGCGGCCGACACATTCAGATCTGCATGTGAGGAAAGACGAGGGACTGAAACAGACCGTATCACACCCGGGGGGGGAAATAATAAAGTCAGGTGTGAACGATAGCGAAAGAGGACATTTTGGAGAAAAAAAATCCAATAAAACCCTAAGTCGTCGTGGCGAGCGAGACAGGACGAAACAAGCAGAAGTAGATTTTACAGTAACGGTATTTCCTGGCTCTGCTCACAGTGAGGGGGGGGGGGGGGGGGGGGGGGGGGGGGCTGGCCCTCCTGACATCAGATGTGCGATGTGTTTTCAGAGTTTGGTTCCTCGGCAGTGATGGAGCGGTTCCTCACGGAGGTGCAAATGAAGGAGGGAAGGTCACGAGGCCACGAGCAAACAGTAATGAAGCCGATACGTGACCTGCAGCTGGCAAGGTCCCTCAGGAAGAAAATAACTCGCTTTACTGCCTCTTCAAATCGAGGAACTCATCTCCGTTTGCTCGACATACAGTAGCTGTCTTTGTTTCAGCTGTCGGATGAGATGTGGAAAAGATTAAGGATATTCAGATGATGTGTTTGGTATTCAAACGTACAGAACCAAATGTCCTAAAGTGACGTGTTATAAAATAAATGCCTTGGTATTTAGGCAGCACTTTGGGATATCATGAAAAGGCGGATAAAATAGTTTGCAACTTTCAGTTCGGAAAACCCTCTCGGTTATGCTTGAAACCCCAGGTTACAGAGAAGATCATGGAGGATATAAGTATGTTTGACAAGTAACTGAATTTATGGAAGCACATCTAGAAGCTAAGTGAGTAAACGGGGACGGGGTTGGTTTCATACACCAACACAGGACTCTTGAGTGTAATGGCGCGTTTCCACTGCAGGGCCTCGCTCGGCTTAGTACGGTATAGTTAGGCCTTGGTAGGCCAGGCTCACTTTATGCTGTGTTTCCATTACAGTTTAGGAACTGGGGCAGTAACTATAGTAACGCAGTGTAGGCGGAGCCGTGACGTCATCTTCAATGCGAACCACAAAACCAACACAGCCGTTAGCTGTTAGCACTCAGAGCTCACAGCTCCTCAGATCTGTTCAGAAACTAGACAGAAGTGAAACAAGTACAAACCACAGGACTGCCTGTGTCATGGAGAATACAGTCGCTGCTTTATTCATGTCTGTAGGCCGTTGTTGTGAGTGTGGACGGTCGGAGCATATATAACGTTAGCTTAGCCGATCTCCATTTAGAAAAACACATTTTAAAGGTGTTTCTCTGCGTCTGGCTGCAGACTCAAAGCATTAATTCATGGTTCTTACTAACCGGTATCAGTGTGTTGTTACTTCGGCATCATTTAGAAACGTGTGTTACAATTACATCACGGGACAATATGTTCATTGTGTTGGAGTTGCCAGCGATTCTCTCTCTAGTTTAGCATGCTCAGCCCGACTCAGCCCGGTTGTTGGCCCGGAAAGAACCTCGATTTTGGAGAGCCAGAAAACTGTGAAAAAAGTACCCGTTAGCCGGAACTACGCCGAGTGGAAACGCAACCAAAAATAAATCACCTGACTATTTTGAACACTTGCTCTGCCGCCTAATAAGATAAGATGGAACTTTATTTATCCCCATGGGGAAATTCAGTATTCGTTTAATACTGCACAAACTAGTGATAACATGCCAAAAAGACGTAAGAAATTAACGTGTTTTTTCGTACGCCTTCTGGTGACATGGACCTGAGTAATGTTGGTGCAGGTGGAGGTCACTCGACCCTACTGGCTACTTCAAAATGTTATCCTGTTTTTACAACATTGATGAGATGCTTTGCCTGAAAAAACTTGAAGTTGAAATAAGAACTCATGTTGGTGTCCAAATACTGCAATATTTTTCTACAGTTGATCCCTGGCCGTTTCTCTCTGCTCGTGCCGGAAGACTTTATCAGGCTCTCTTTGGTAAAACACAACTTCCTGTTGACGGTACTTTTTTATAACAGATTCAAAATGTGAAGGCTTTATCGTCATTTTTAGAACGACCACAGCTCCAAGGCTCCTCCAACGATGCAGTATACTAGTAGAGCAAACGTTTATTTTAAAACAGCATTAATTAATGATAAATAAATATACAATAAATAAATAAATATACGTATAGAATGGATCGAGACGAGAGATGGAGTTGGAGTTGAATGACTTTATTATCAATGAACAAGAAAATCCGAAAAAAACAGAGTCACTGGGCCACTGTGTGTGTGTGTGTGTGTGTGTGTGTGTGTGTGTGTGTGTGTGTGTGTGTGTGTGTGTGTGTGTGTGTACCTGTTTATGAGCAGAAGTCCAGACCTGGTGGGCAGGATGTTTGCTGATGGTCTTTGCTCAGTCTGGAGCGATAAACAGATCCTGCTGGGCCCAGTGTGTGTGTGTGTGTGTGTGTGTGTGTGTGTGTGTGTGTGTGTGTGTGTGTGTGTGTGTGTTGAGCTCTTTTGTTCTCCATCTTGGTGCTCGGTACACCGCAGCCTGCAGCCTGTGTTGGTCTTCACTAATTGACAATTGGAGTTAGCCTTTGCACACCGCCCTGCTCTCCACCCTGGAAGTGTGTGTATCAAATATACGCTTTACAGAGTGTGTCCAGCACCCAGGTGTGGGGGGGCGGAGGAGTCCAAACAACAGATGCAGATGTTGGGTTTGGGTTAAATGTGGCAGAGGGGGAGTGTACGAAGAGTAAAACACACAACAAGAGGTGGGAAGCAGTGGAGTACAAATACTTTGTTACTGTACTTAAGTACATGTTTCTGGTATCAGTACTTACGACTTTTTACTTTGACTTCTTACATTTTGAACACAAATACCTGTACTTTCTACTTCTTACATGTTGAACACAAATACCTGTACTTTCTACTTCTTACATGTTGAACACAAATACCTGTACTTTCTACTTCTTACATGTTGAACTCAAATACCTGTACTTTCTACTTCTCACATGTTGAACTCAAATACCTGTACTTTCTACTTCTTACATGTTGAACTCAAATACCTGTACTTTCTACTTCTTACATGTGAACTCAAATACCTGTACTTTCTACTTCTTACATGTTGAACTCAAATACCTGTACTTTCTACTTCTTACATGTTGAACTCAAATACCTGTACTTTCTACTTCTCACTGTTGAACACAAATACCTGTACTTTCTACTTCTACATGTTGAACACAAATACCTGTACTTTCTACTTAAATACCTGTACTTCTACTTCTTACATGTTGAACACAAATACCTGTACTTTCTACTTCTTACATGTTGAACTCAAATACCTGTACTTTCTACTTCTTACATGTTGAACTCAAATACCTGTACTTTCTACTTCTTACATGTTGAACCTCAAATACCTGTACTTTCTACTTCTTACATGTTGAACCCAAATACCTGTACTTTCTACTTCTTACATGTTGAACTCAAATACCTGTACTTTCTACTTCTTACATGTTGAAACTCAAATACCTGTACTTCTACTTCTTACATGTTGAACTCAAATACCTGTACTTTCTACTTCTTACATGTTGAACACAAATACCTGTACTTTCTACTTCTTACATGTTGAACTCTAATACCTGTACTTTCTACTTCTTACATGTTGAACTCAAATACCTGTACTTTCTACTTCTTACATGTTTTTACATACTTCCCCATGCAAGGATCAAATAACTGTAACATGTACGGTAATCAGGTGATGCTATATTAGTGTTTTATTTTTCTTTGAATGTTATCCCCATTCCCTGGCTTATGGCCTCATGTATTACGCAGCGTCCACACGGCGGCGTGCGTTGAAGCTTGCCGGTGGGCGTGTCTGAAACTCGAAAACTGAAACTTTGCCGAACTACAAAAGTTGAGCAATTTTCAACTTTTGAAGCTTCGACGGAAGCGTCAGCCAATCAAATCATATGCCAGTACAAGTAGCCAATCAAACCGCGTGCTTGTGTGTCCGGGGCGGGAGATTCATGTGATTGGTCGAGTTCAGACACGCCCACTGGCAAGCTTCAACGCACGGTGTGGACGCTGCGTTATAGACCGCTTATATTCTGAATAAAAACATTAAAGCTGTTGTATGTAATGTAAACATGTTAAAAGATATTCTCTGAGATGAAGTAAAATATCTTTTACTTCGTATGAGTTTATAATATAAGAGTGTATTATATATTTAAATTAAAGTCAGAGTATATCCGAGTTATTTGTCATGTAAATATTTGACTTTATTCTTCGAAATTCAGCGTTAATTCTCGTAATACAAACCCCCCTTCCCCTTCCCTTGACCTTTGCATTTCTCTTTTAACCGACAAAAGCCCCCGATACGCCATTTTACAAGTGAGACCAATAAGTAAAAATCTAAATGTGGCGGATGATATCAGCGTCTCATCTCTGTCCTCACGTCCCGCCCTCCTCTTCCAGGAATGATCCGCCCTCACCCCTCTGGAAGAAGACAGAAGGCCTCCGCCAAACACCACCATTATGACGGTGAGTCACATTTCAGAGTTGATTTACGACGAGCCGCAGCCAAAAACAAGTTGTCAAGTCTGGAACAGCGAGTCAGCGAAGGAGGATGATTTTTTTTTTGGTTTGGGGGGGGGGGGGGAATGTTTGCAGACCGCCTCCCAAAAACCCTGTGATGTCTGTGTGTCTTCGTTAATGAAGAAATTCTGGTACCTGGGTGAGAAATTGCTGTCAGCTGAGAGCCTCCTCGTTGCCCTCCTGAACGCACCATCACACGGAAACATATCCCATCAGTTCTCTGGGAAGTTAAGACACTACTTCTATTCCATTTTATTTGTATTTACGTGCACTATTTTTTATGTGTTGAACTGTTGGAGGAGCCTGTGACCAGGGGCGGACTGGGACTAAAAATCAGCACTGGAATTTCACCCAGCCCAGCCCACACACATTGGGAGAGCAAGCGAGTGAACTCAGCGGGGGGGGGCCTCGCTGCGTGGAAACGGCCCGCTGGACCCTCTGTCGCCTGTCAGCGCAACTGCCTGTGACCTCAGATTTTCATTGACAGAACTACACGATGTACACATGACAATAAAAGCCTTGAATCTTGACAATTGCCACTCTGGCTTTTAAAGGTTCCTGTATTTCTTGTTTCAGATACGTTTCTGGCCAGTTCTGATGAAATTAACGAGTATAACATTCATACATATCTCATGGTGAAGTACTGCTGAGAGCCCTATTAGGGAAGACTGGTACTGTTACATTAGAGCAGGGGTGTCAAACTCAATTTCATCACGGGCCACATCAGCATTATGGTTGCACTCAAAGGGCCGGTTTGTAACTTTAAGACTATAGACAAATACATATATAAATATATCATATATATAAAATAATGTATTATATTACATCATTGCCTCTGCATTGGATTATCATCGGATAAGGTAATAACTTCATAATTAACTACGTCTGAAAGCAGAAGTCTGGGGCAAATAATTGCAAGTCTCTTCAGTGAGATGTTACAAAATGATTTAAAAAGAAAAGCCAAATTCTGGAGAAAAAAGAAGTGACATTTTGAAAGAAAGTAACATTTTGAAAAGAAAAGGCAAATTCTGAGAAAAGTCATATTTGAGATGCATTGTGGGACATGTAGTTTTTGGGCAACGTGCTTCTGTAAAGTAGCATCTAACCGTATAATAAACTTATTATATTCTTTGCAAGCTCTTGTGGGGCCACATAAAATGAAGTCGCGGGCCGGATTTGGCCCCCGGGCCTTGAGTTTGACACCCCTGCATTAGAGTATCACAATTTCCCTGGATCTACTTTGGGAAGTTAGGCTCATATTATCCCCAGAATATAGTGCATTTCGCAACTTAATAAGATCACACGTCAGTGGAAACGTAACCGATACGTTTTATTGGCTTATTTTAACAAGAGATCTCATTCTGATATTACTGACACACTCTTCAGCTCCGAGACGACTAGCTCCGCTCAATTGTTCAGCTTTAAGATCCGATCCCACGTGTGTGTCGATACAGGCAAGTTGGATTTTCTTTTGGTGCACTTTGTGGCCCTCTACCTTTCTTTGCAGGATCCCATGAATATTTACAGAAACTCAGGAACCTTAGGACCAAGAAACGGTAGTGCGTTTCTCCTAATGTAGACGTTTTGGTCACCGTATATATGACACCATGTATGTGTCCTATGTTCCCTACCACATCTACCACGCTATATATTGCAAAAAGCCTTCACTTCTCCGTCTTCATCCATCAAGCCGTTCGCAGTAAACTCTTATCCAGATGCGACAGTTGTCCGGCGAGTGTTTTTTGAACTACATGAGCAATTTCACACATTCGGAGGAGTTGCTAGCCGGTATAAGCTAATGTATGTTTCCTGCAGTCGCCACGGTGATGGTGACAGCCTCACAGTCACACCAGCAGAAAGACTTGTTAGCAAACTGGTCCTCACTGGAGGTACATTTAGCAGAACAGCATGACATCCAGTGAGCAGAGAGGAAGTGTGTCTTTGCTCGTTGGTGGCAGCGTGCTGAGTATCCTCAGGGTGCAGACAGCATGTCACTCAGAGAGGGTAGAAGTACACACTTCCTTTACTCGGGTAGAAGGACACACTTCCTTTACTCGGGTAGAAGGACACACTTCCTTTACTCGGGTAGAAGTACACACTTCCTTTACTCGGGTAGAAGTACAGATACTCGCGTTTAAAAATACTCTGGTGAAAGTAGAAGTACTGACTAAACTTCTTTACTCAAGTCAAAGTAAAGAGGCTTTGAAGTGTGCTTCAGTAAAAAGTACCCATAGCTAGCAGCTGCTTTAAAGAGTACCTGACCTCCCTTTATATCAATAGAACAATAATGTCATTGTTAGCTAATGAATGTTTCCATGGTGACCAACGGCAACATGACAACGTTTCCATTGGTCCCTCTTCGTTAGAGAAGACCAGGAAGTGATGGATACACGGATCGTGCTCCAACCAATAGGCACGCAGTGACTCTAAAGAATAATGATCACGCACCAACACACATTCAGACTAAAGGAACCAGCTGTTTGGGAAATGAGAGAAGTAGAAAGTACAGGTATTTGGGTTCAACATGTGAGAAGTAGAAAGTACAGGTATTGAGTTCAACATGTAAGAAGTAGAAAGTACAGGTATTTGAGTTCAACATGTAAGAAGTAGAAAGTACAGGTATTTGAGTTCAACATGTGAGAAGTAGAAAGTACAGGTATTTGAGTTCAACATGTAAGAAGTAGAAAGTACAGGTATTTGTGTTCAACATGTGAGAAGTAGAAAGTACAGGTATTTGAGTTCAACATGTAAGAAGTAGAAAGTACAGGTATTTGAGTTCAACATGTAAGAAGTCAAAGTAAAAAGTTGTCAGGAAAATAAGTAGTGGAGTAAAGTACTGATACCAGAAAACATGTACTTAAGTACAGTAACGAAGTATTTGGACTACACTACTTCCCTCCTCTGATCAATGCATTCACACAGGGAATGATTTCAAAAGGAGGAAGTTACGGAGTCTGAATGATGCTAACTCCACTTCTTTTATTTCTTGGGAGACTGATAGTAAAGATCCTTACGTATAAAATCCTCACATTGTAAAGTCTGTAGATACGTGTTATGAAATACTACAATATGAGGTAAAGGTTGTATAAAGTATTGTGTGTCTCCATAGTGTGAAATTTGTCAGCATCAATCATTATAAAAACATATCATATATATTATTCTGAAATGGACCAATCTGCACAACGACTACTTTTACAGTCTTTCACTATATTTTGATGAGAATACTTCTACTTTCACTTGAGGAACATTTTGAATGCAGGACTTTTACTGGAACTGAGTATTCCTACACTCTGGTACTTCTACTTTTACTCAAGTACAAGATCTGAGTACTTCTACTTTTACTCAAGATCTGGGGTACTTCTACTTTTACTCAAGATCTTAGTACTTCTACTTTTACTCGAGATCTGAGTACTTCTACTTTTACTCAAGATCTGGGTACTTCTACTTTTACTCAAGATCTGGGTACTTCTACTTTTACTCAAGATCTGGGTACTTCTACTTTTACTCGAGATCTGAGTACTTCTACTTTTACTCGAGTTCTGAGTACTTCTACTTTTACTCAAGATCTGAGTACTTCTACTTTTACTCAAGATCTGGGTACTTCTACTTTTACTGAAGTACAAGATCTGAGTACTTCTACTTTTACTCAAGATCTGGGTACTTCTACTTTTACTCGAGATCTGGGTACTTCTACTTTACTCAAGATCTGGGTACTTCTACTTTTACTCAAGATCTGGGTACTTCTACTTTTACTCAAGATCTGGGTACTTCTACTTTTACTAAAGATCTGGGGTACTACTACTTTTACTCAAGATCTGGGTACTTCTACTTTTACTCAAACATCTGGGGTACTTCTACTGGAGATCTGGGTACTTGTACTTTTCTAGTAAAAGTAGAAGTACCCAGATCTTGAGTAAAAGTAGAAGTACCCAGATCTTGAGTAAAAGTAGAAGTACCCCAAAAGTACTTCTACTTTTACTCAAGATCTGGGTACTTCTACTTTTACTCAAGATCTGGGTACTTCTACTTTACTCGAGATCTGAGTACTTCTACTCGAGATCTGGGTACTTGTACTTTTCTAGTAAAAGTAGAAGTACCCAGATCTTGAGAAAAAGTAGAAGTACCCAAAAGTACTTCTACTTTTACTCAAGATCTGGGTACTTCTACTTTTACTCGAGATCTGAGTACTTCTACTAAAGTATCTGAGTACTAATACTTTTACTAAAGTATCCGAGTACTTCTCCCACCTCTGGTCTTCTAGAACTTTACCCCACATTTGTAGTCAGTTTGGATACTCACGGAGTCACGGCTGTATTTATAAAAAAGGGAAACACTGCCCCCTTGTGGTTGAGCAATTGAAATATTTCCAACCTATCAACGGTGCTTTTGACCTCGTCTTAACATTTAATTGACACACAGGTGATATAAGGTCATCGCCCTTTCTTTAGACAGGAGTGCCGTCCACATCGAGACTTTGGGATGTGATCGTAAAATCTTTGGTCTAAACTCTTTCAGGTTTTAATCTTGCAATTTCATAGCACGAATAAAAACACAAGTGAGCAGGAACAAAGGATTTTAAAATGTTCCTCTTGATTTCATTTTAGTTATTTGTATCCACTTAATATCTATATTATTGTGCAGTGAAATAAAAAACACATTCATTTGATTTTAATTCGTTTATTTAAAAAAATTCCAGACACATCTTTAAATATTGAGACGACATGCAAAGGGAGAACATTTCAATCTTTTGACAAAACACACAAACCTCTGCCCCTAAAGACATGTTAGAGAGACACGCTAATCTGTCCTGTAAGGAGAGCCTGACGCTCCGATGTGATATTATGGGATGCTTTTCTCCTGCAGTCTCAACTGAATTTGGCTTTAGAGAAATCCATCTCCGGGTGCTGGGACATGAACCTGCAGAGACGGAGAGTAAAGAGTCAGAAATCACCAAAAATGAAATATTTTATTTTCTAAATTATCTTTAAAACTGCTTTTAATACAGAATCATCTATTTTTCAGGATCCACGCTTAAATAATACAATAAAATATATGTTTATGCTAACATAATTTAAAGTAAGAATATTAAATGCAATACAATATAAACATATATATAACTAATTACTAGTTTTCACAATTATAAAAAGGGAAATATACTTTTTGGGTGAGTACGCCCATTTCCATTTAGAAGTATTAATACAATGTTATTCATTTTATTAATTAATCTGTAAAATACAATTTGTCGGTGGTCATATTTCTGCATCAACACACATTTCCCCTTTTAATAAATCCTTCTGCGATTTAGGTATCGTCTATAATCAATATTGTGATAATATCCGATCGATTGTTCAGCCCTTATTCACGCCATAAATTAATTCCTGGTCCCAATTTGGAAAGAGGTCTCTGATCTGAATGTGAAAAATCGGTTTAAATAAAGGTTGCATTATTTACTTTTTTAAATTCTGACATTTCCTAAAACATGTCCGTCCTCTAGCGCCGCCATGTGGCCAAAGATATATTTTTTAAACACAGTAAATAAACATGAGAAGCAACAGACAACACGTGTGATGGGAAAGACCAAGCCCCCAGGAAGGGCGCCGGACTCTGAGGAAAATATTCGTAGTGGCCAAACGGCGGGTACTACACTTCCGTATCAGTCGCTGGGCCAGGAAACACTTTTTCCCCATTGACTAACATCGGGAAAGAGACGTCTGTAAATCGTTGGAGAATTTTTGTAACTAAACAAACAACCCAGTATGAACACTTGTATAGCCCTTATTAAAAACATTCGGTCCTCAAGTTGTAAAATGTGCTAATAACGTTATTCTGAGTTATTTCCCTCGGCATTATGAACGCGCATCGAACCGACGGGACCAGCGCTCATGTGACGTGTTCAGTACCACATGAGTTTTACCTTTACCCATGGACGCACAATAAGAACGGATTATATGATTATATGAATACTTTCGTGACGTTTCGCTCTCGTTCATTCCTATGAGAGCTGCTCATTGGCGCATGAAGACAAAATGGCCCTACTTTTGAGTAGGGCCATTTTGTCTTCATGCGCCAATGAGCAGCTCTCATAGGAATGAACGCGGCCCCGCCTCCCACGCTGTCTCCAGTTCTTATTATAGACACATGGGAACTTTATGTCAACAACTGAGAGCAGCCTTCTGACTACAGAGGTATTGTTTAAACTGTAATAAAACCAAACAGGATTTTAGAGGCAGATTTAACGAGCGGTGAAACAGGAAGTGGAGCTCAAAATAACCGAGGAGGACTTTTACCAGCAGCATGATAAGAGCGCCCTTCACAAACAGGCTTTAAAGGTCACCTATCATGCTGTTTGAAGGCAAAAGCACAGGTCTCAGATATATAAAAAAACATGTCTATGAAGTGTTTTTCTCAAAATACCTAACAGATCACCCATTCTAGCCATGCCTCATATCCCTCTGTTTCACTTCCTGTTTCAAAAGTGCTGATTTATGAGCTCATGCGGGACCCGGCAGCTACCGTCTAAACTAAATGCTGCCGTGATGAAACTCCATATCATGGATCATCAAGGATTCTCTCTGGAACAGTCTGGAGCTCAAAGGCTTTCTCTCTTGCCGGTTACACCACAAGGTGAGTTCCTTTCTACTTCCTGCTTCTTCACACACATGCTCTCCAGTACAGGTTAGCTCTGAGTGTTAGCGATGCTAATGTAAACATCGACCGTATTACATCCAAAACAGTCGGGCATTGTTTCTGATAGCAACGTTTCTGATTGGCCCGTGGGTCCACATTTCAGATGTTACGTCATATCGGACGCAAATCTGGATCATCTCCGTTGTTCCCCGTTTTTAGAGATTTGGGTACGGAGGAAAAGAGAGAGGGTTTAATTTCCTGACGCTGCGTGAGTTCCCCGACACACCGGGGACACATGCTGATGTATAACAGATATCAAAAAGTGCATTTTGCATGATAGGTCCCCTTAAATTCGCTGAATACTGCCGAGTCATACTTCAGGTGATTCCTCATTACATTTCAGTCAATAACATATTCGTGTGTGAGCTCAAGCGTCTGTTCTTTCCGATCTTAACGCCTACCTAGCAAAATATCTTTGAATACAAAAAAACTCAATATGGACGAAATAACGTTTTTTATGAAATACCCTCTGCTCCGAGCTTAGGATGGGTAACGAGCAGAAGCCGAATGTCACGGTGTGTGGCCGTGTGCATGGAAACGTGTGACCAATAAAGAGGGCTTCAGATATTAAAGCACTGCTTGGTAACACGAGTGGAGTAATATTTAATCTGCGGTCAGGTCCCTGGACTTAAACCAGGTCTGTGTCTCGTCATATAAAACCTATATCATATATCATAACGTTTCTGTTCAACTGTGTGAGCCAATTAGAAACCCCACAGAGGTCAGGTGACAATAAAAAGAGCTTCATGATAGCTAACAGGAACAGTAGTACCGTAATTTTCCGACTATAGCTGCGGCTAATATTTGGATTTTTACAGCTAACGGCCACTAGGGGACCTCCTAGATCTATGGATTTTACAGGTACAGTCCACCACCTTTAACTCTACGGGCTCTAGGACCGGTCCGCGCCCGCCACCTCTAAGCGGCGGGCTCCAGCAGGAAAAGCTGGAGGCCGGAAAAAGAGCGAGACAGGTAGCGCGCAAAGTGAAAGTGGAACCGAGAGACAGAACGAGAGCAAGACAGACGGACAATACGAGAGCGAGACAGTTTGTGCAAAGGAAGTTTTCATGCATTCGCTCCGCGGGAGGCGTGGATGACGAGCGGCGATAAATCATTCACCAAAAACTGGTCGCATGCGAAAAGCAACTTCCGCTCAAGCTTGCGAGTGGATCCTGACGGCGTGGAGGAGCGTCAAAACATCCACGATCACCGACGGGTTCCGAAAGGCTGGACTGCTTACATACGGTCATTAAACATTAAAACACCGGCGGCTTATAGTCCGAAAATACGGGTACTTTCCAAAGGTGTTCTCCAAAGTTAAATTCAAGCACTTTCAAGGTGAAGTTTAAAGCTTTTGAAGCAGCTTACATACATACTTAAACTAAAATTATTGTTTTCACTACCTCACATTAAATCAGATGTTCTTTATGCTATAACCAAATGTGTGTTACGTTAACGGCATTCTGCAGAAGGACGACATTTAATATTTCAAAAAAGAGCATTTTCTAGCACCCGTACGAACCCCGTGTGTTTCCATAAAACTCACTTTTTAAGAATGTCTTGTTTCTTTTGCTCCTCAGACGTCGGCCAGCCCCATTGATTTCTGCCTCTGGTCGTACATCATCTTCTCCACCATACCACGCGTCTCCCCGTCCAGATCTGACAGCTGCTCAGCAGAAAACACACACACACACCACACACGTCTTAACTACAGATTCAAGCAGGTAAAACCCCTGAAACACGTCAGCGTCAAATCATTTACCTTCGAGTTCTCTGGAGAGACTTTCTGGTGTTAATTTCTGGATCTGTGGACACGATCTTGCTCCACCACTCCCATCTTATTAACCTGAAACGAAAGCATATCACATGATGATGTAGAAGAGACATGAGAAGAGGGGACACACTGCTGATGTAGAATAGACATGAGAAGAGGGACACATGTTGATGTAGAAGAGACATGAAGAAGAGGTGGACACATATTGATGTAGAGAGACATGAAGAAGAGGGGAACATATGATGTAGAAGAGACATGAGAAGAAGAGGGGACACATGTGATGTAGAAGAGACATGAAGAAGAGGGGACACATAGTTGATGTAGACGAGACATGGAAGAAGAGGGGGACACATGTTGATGTAGAAGAGACATGAAGAAGAGGGGACACATGTTGATGTAGAAGAGACATGACGAAGGAGGGGACACATGTTGATGTAGAGAGACATGAAGAAGAGGGACACATGTTGATGTAGAAGGAGACATGGAGAAGAGGGGACACATGTTGATGTAGAAGAGACATGAAGAGAGGGGACACATGTTGATGTAGAAGAGACATGAAGAAGAGGGGACACATGATGCTGTAGAGAGACATGGAGAAGAGGGGACACATGTTGATGTAGAAGAGACATGAAGAAGAGGGGACACATGTTGATGAGAAGAGACGTGAAGAAGAGGGGACACATGTTGATGTAAGAGACACGAAGAAGAGGGGACACATGTTGATGTAGAAGAGACGTGAAGAAGAGGGGACACATGTTGATGAAGAAGAGACGTGAAGAAGAGGGGACACATGTTGATGTAGAAGAGACATGAAGAAGAGGGGACACATGTTGATGTAGAAGAGACATGAAGAAGAGGGGACACATGATGATGTAGAAGAGACATGGAGAAGAGGGGACACATGTTGATGTAGAAGAGACATGAAGAAGAGGGGACACATATTGATGTAGAAGAGACATGGAGAAGAGGGGACACATATTGATGTAGAAGAGACATGAAGAGGGGACACATATTGATGTAGAAGAGACATGAAGAAGAGGGGACACATATTGATGTAGAGGAGACATGGAGAAGAGGGGACACATGTTGATGTAGAAGAGACATGAAGAAGAGGGGACACATGTTGATGTAGAAGAGACATGAAGAAGAGGGGACACATGTTGATGTAGAAGAGACATGAAGAAGAGGGGACACATGTTGATGTAGAAGAGACATGGAGAAGAGGGGACACATGTTGATGTAGAAGAGACATGAAGAAGAGGGGACACATATTGATGTAGAAGAGACATGAGAAGAGGGGACACTATTGATGTAGAAGAGACATGAAGAAGAGGGGACACATATGATGTAGAAGAGACAGAAGAAGAGGGGACACATATGATGTAGGAGACATGAGAAGAGGGGACACATGTTGATGTAGAAGAGACATGAAGAAGAGGGGACATGTTGATGTAGAAGAGACATGAAGAAGAGGGGACACATGTTGATGTAGAAGAGACATGAAGAAGAGGGACACATGTTGATGCAGAAGAGACATGAAGAAGAGGGGACATGTGATGTAGAAGAGACATGAAGAAGAGGGGACACATGTTGATGCAGAAGAGACACGAAGAAGAGGATTTTGTATGATAGACGTCTTTAAATAAAAGAAGTTACAACACAAAACCTTTTCCAAGTGGAGCGTGACAACTTTTCCGTCGTCAAGGAGCCAATTGCTTTCGTCCACCTTCACTCGCCGTACATCTGGCCCTCGAGGACGGGAGGGTGTCCCTTCAGCCCCCACTTGATGGTGCGCCTCTGGATATCCACCACCACGTCTCTGGCCTTGATGCGAGAAGCTCACATCGAAAGGCAAGACGACCTGCAGGAAAAATATATACACATCATTTGGCGGGACTTGAAGAATCCCAAGAAGATCCAGAATATGGTCGACGTTGAAGGATTAACGGTTTATCAAAGTACAAATATCCAAAATCAGTTCAGTAACGGTTTTCAAGGGGACAATAGCCGCGTTCACACTGCGGTACTTTTCCCACAAAGGTTCATGAGAACAGATCGCGTTCACACCAGAAAAAGTCCCTGGGGAGGATTCTGATTCTGATTCTTCTTCTTCTTCTTCTTTACTGGCAGGCCACAACCCACTTCACGGCGTATTACTGCCACCCGGAGTCCCCGGCCGGAAGTCCCCGTGAGTTGGGGAAGGCTTCAGTAGAAGCTGCTGGGACTCCCAGCAGCTTCTACTGAAGCCTTCCGAGTAAATCGCCAGAACGCCGACCACCTCATCATCTCCTCATCTCCCATGTTTTATTTTGTGTTGCCATAAGTTAGTCTCTCTGCGTTTCTGCGCTGGGCTAATGCTAATGTAATAATGCTAATGCTAATAATGCTAATGCGGAGGGATAATAAAATGGCGGCTTCACAACACTTGTTGGGAGTTTTACGGGGCGTGGTTTGCAATCCGCCAGCCAATCAGAGATATAGCTCTTTTTCTCACCAAAGAGCCGCTCGAAAGTCCTGCTCTCTAGCAGGGACTTTCGAGCGGGTGAAAAGGTTCGCATGAACTACTTTTAGTACCGGCTCTTTTTGGTGTGAACGCGATCATGAACTAAGTTCGCATGAACCTTTGTGGGAAAAGTACCGCAGTGTGAACGCGGCTAATATGTACTCAAATTGATGGGGGAAAACTGGCTCTTTAAGCTCATCCATCATGCTATATTCAAACAATATATTATATTTGCTCAAAATACAATCAGCTCCGTCGTTCCCCGTTTTTAGAGATGTAGGTACGGAGGAAGGAGAGAGGGTTGTATCTCCTGACACCACATTGATGTATAAGAGACTTAAAGCTTAAATGACTGAAAATAAAGTCCGTCTGAAGATGCTCTAAGATGATTGTACCGAGTGTGTCCCTATATGTTCTCTCTTGAAAACGAGATGTTTCTGGTTAAATGAAAACAGCGACCACTCACGTCGACTTCAGACAGGGATTGCGTCCACTTGTAGTTCGGCAAGTCGGCTCCGTTCCTGCGTTGGGCTTCATTTTATCTTTGTCCTTCTCGTCCTCCTCTCCGTCGGACTCGGATGAGGAAACAAAGTCAACGTGTCAGCAGAGGCTTATAAACAAACATTTAAAGCAGGGGGCCAAAAAATAAAAACACGGGTTCTAGTGGAGGGCGGGCTGGTTCAATGTTTATTGCAGAGAACTTATGAAATGAACTTATTGCACATATTGAACCTGGAACTAACAAAGCTTAAATGATTGCCTATAAAAAACAACATTAAATAATCAGCTGCATTCATTTCTCACGGCTCTATCTGCAGCTTCTCCAGAGTCACTTCTTATGAGTACATTTCCCCACAGGCCAACAACAGCTTCAACAAAACTATTCCCTCAGAGAGAAACCAAACATGCCCTGCCTGTCGATGAGAGAAAGTGCAGAAGGAAGCATCCATTAGACTCAGGTGCTGCTCTGAGATGCTAGCTCAGACCACTTGGCGTCTCATCTCGGGTGCAAGGTCATCAATGTTTGGGCTCTGAGCGGAGGAGACCCTCAGGATGGAGGGGAAGGTGCAATATACCGACGGGCCAGATCTAATAGTAATTAGAAATTATCCTGCGGGCCGAAATTAAATCCACCACGGCCCTGATTTGGCCCCCGGGCCTCGAGTTTGACACCTGGATTCAAACCAAAGTTTCTCTGTAGATCTGTCCACTTACCCCCTTCTCTTTGTCTACTTTGTCCGTCTTTTCTGGTTCAGGCTTCGCGTGTTTCATCCTTCTTCTTCTCGTCTTCGTTCTTTTTCTAAAATACACACAACAAATCAATAAATATGTAGATAGATAGAACCGGCAGGGAAGGAGGTGAACTGGGACCTCTCCAAGTCGAAGTCCACACTCCATATTTTAGGTCTGGTCGGGGACTTGAACCGGCGACCCTACAGCTGCCCGGTCCAAGCCCCTACTGACTGAGCCACTAGTGTAATGGACTCGTATAATACAAGATGGTTCCCACTGACAAGAGCTTCACCTTGTCGAGTTCAGACTGAAGTTTCTCTGCTTCTTCATCGGTCAGTTCCTGAATCCTTGGACCGTCTTCTTTTGTTTTCTTCTCCTCCGCTAACTTTTCTGCTTTTTAGCTTTCGCTTTCTTTTCCTTCTCCAGTTTCACCTGCTTCTCCTTTTGGGACTTCATCGCCAGCTTATTGTGTTTGACGACCACATCTTTGACTAGCTGAAAAACAAAGACGAGGTATAAATCGAGGTATAGTTCTGATGCACGGTTCTTAAAAGTCGCATGTTGTGCATTTCTTACTTCTCTGCAGCACCTGGTTCGGCACCGGTGAAGAAATCTGTTTTGCGGCGCAGGAAACTGAAAAATGTGTTTACTAGCTGTTGAGAGAAGAAGAAAAGGATGTCACACAGATGAATTATATACTGAGCATTGTTGGTATTCATCATCTTCATGGCTAGTTTGAATATGAACAACATATTCTACACATAATATTCTTTAATCCTTAATTAAAATGCGGCGTAGTAGCACACTACTGCAGAAGAAAATATTCCTCAAAAACTGTCTCAGCCTAATGTTAATAATAATAATACATTTAGTTATCCTCAATAATTAGAACATGTGTGTACCAAGATAATTCAGATTGTTCCAGAAGATTTGACCCCACACACACGGCTGCATAATGAGTTTGAGGTATATTATCTAACATTACACTAATTTTCAAAGAATA
This sequence comes from Chaenocephalus aceratus, assembly GCA_023974075.1. Lineage (NCBI taxonomy): Eukaryota > Metazoa > Chordata > Actinopteri > Perciformes > Channichthyidae > Chaenocephalus > Chaenocephalus aceratus. The sequence goes on along the minus strand of JAMFTG010000431.1, from coordinate 56,587 downwards.
TTAACCTTAAAAAACGAGTTTTAACGAGATTAAATTGAAATGTGGTGCTAATTTATTTGGTTCTTGTATGCAACGTTTAACATAACATCCTATTTATTTAAAAAGTAAGGTCATGGTGTGTTCAGCTATTGATAATCATAATAATTGTTGCTTAACCCTGTACATTTGATGTTTTCTTCATAATAAATGTTGATTTTAACAAGAGCTAAAACGTTCTAAAATGTTTGTTTCTTGTATGCCAAATCTAACATAACATCCAATGTATTAAACAAGTAAAGTTATGGTCTATTCGGCTACAGATAATCATTACAAAACGTGCTTATAACTGTAATATAGTCGTTTTTTCCTCATACAGGCGAGAGGCGCATGTTAGCATAGAGGCTAACTGCATTAGCTTCTATATTAGCATGGTAGCTTCCACATGTTATCAACACGCTAACTTACCTCCTGTATTCCTCCTTCTTGTTGTTGTGCCAGAGTGAGCAACATGCCGTCATACTTGTCCTCCTCGTCCCCCATGTTGGTGGCTTTAACACCGGTTAAATTAAACGTTAGTTGCGAGAATGACAAGCAAAAAGTAGATTTTAACGACAACGTGAGGCCCGTAGTCACGTTATTCACTTCCTGGAAACAAACCCCGCCCACGTGAGAGTTGACCAATTGGAAGGAGACATTTTGAATGACAGCTGAAATATCCAATGAGGTGAGAGTATTGATTCAGGGCGGAAAGGAAGGTGCTGCGGGAAGAATATTCTAGACTAGAGAACACCAAAAACATTTAGATTTTTCATCGTAAATATACATTTTAAACCACTTTTTTACATTTGAAAAGGCAAGAAAAGTAGCCCGTTATTATTATATGTGAGCTGAGTGTGTTTATGGCCACAATGTTGTGAAGAAATAACATTAAAAATGATCTTAAAGTAATTAAACTTCATACTTTTAATATAAAGCAATAGTATAAAAAACATACTGGTAATTATGACAAGATGTCAATAAAACATATTAACATACACATATATTCGGGGCTTTTTTTCAGATGTGTAAAAATGAAATGAAAACTATATATATATTGTTTTTTGGGGGAAATATACATGAATTACGACTATAATTGTCTTGTTCATCATCAAATCAAAAAGTGGTGTAAAATTGGGGGATTCCAGTTTCTGTTGAATGCAATTGTAAGTGTTGTCCATGCATAGATTAAATGATATTGTTTTAATCACATTTAATGTAAGAGTGAAACATCTAATGTATTACAACCATGGGACTTGATCCATGCAAAGAAAAATCTGTGTACAGCAATTATCAAATTATATGATACCTGATCTCGCAAGTCACCATAAAAAATACTTTATCATGTGTCGATGATGGTTATTAACCATTGTAAATATACAACTTACTTATATCTAAAATGATAGCTGACTTGGTGTCCTCTCCAGATGGTGGAACGTTCGAGTCCCGCATGTGTTCATATGTGGCAAACAAAACTCAATCAAATCTTCTTTCACTTTCACTTAATTTACTTTATTGTTTTTACAGTTAAACGATAGGTTACTGGCAATATAGGCACAACACATCTTTGCAGGAAATATGAAATCTTGGCGAGAGTACAAGCAATTTAAGAAAAACCTTCTGAACGGAAACAAAATGCAAAGTATGAATCCAACGACAGTTTATATGACACAGTAATCACTTTGACATTGCATGTATGTTCCTGGATCAAAACCAGAGCTACCAGTTTCACATAATTTCATTAAAAACCACATTGAAGCCAAATTCTGACACATGCGGTGTGGTTTAGTTAGCTGAACCTATCCCGTCACATAAGTCGTTTATTCTGTATGCTGAGACAAGAGGGTAGATGCTGTGAGAATCTGGAGAGTTCTGTATATTACCTGCAACATTACACTATGAGCAAATGCTGATAAGAAGCACAGATAAATTCCACAGAGTCAGCTGGCAAAATTCCCATCAGCACCCAGGAGCAAACACTACACGCAAAACAGACTTTCATTTCATGAGTCAGCCTCAGATAATGTCCTTAATAAGTTATAGTTCAGGATACAACCTGAAGTCTGGTCACAGCAGATTTAAGAACATTTTATGAGATATGAGTTACAGACAGGACGGCCATAGAAAATGCCGTTTCGCTTCATGTGAGGATCAGGTTATTATACTTAGGATAAACAGCAAACACACACATTGTTTGGACACCACAAACACCACAGAAGAAGACCCATCTTGACTCAAGGCGCAGTTATTCACTTTTTCTGTAGCTTTCAACTTGTCTCGACAACAATGATTAGTGCTGAAAGCTAGTTGAATTGGTTGTCATGACAACAAAGACACAAAGATATATGTATGTATTTTCTTCTGTACCTTAATTAATAATAGACATTGTAAGTGGCGGTGAGTTCATATCATATTAAAGTTACACATTGTGAAGATATCAATGATTTAAAACGAGGTCACGCTGCCGTTTCAATGCCTGACTTAGATGATAATGGAGCGGCTAACGTGTTAGCATTTAGCTCTGATCGAAACTCCATTCAGGAAACAAGCATTTTAAAAGTTGTTTGCAATAGCCATCATGCAGTTACACCAAAGCGAATTGTGTCCAAGACTAAGTTTGGTTCATTACGCACTGACGTACAACTTCTTTGGCTTTTTTGAAAGTCCCATGTCTAAAAGTACAACTTCTTTGGCTTTTTTGAAAGTCCCATGTCTAAAAGTACAACTTCTTTGGCTTCTGTATTTCTGTACTTCCTGACATAAAGCAACGTTTAAAAGAACAGGATTTGAGCCAGTCAACAAAACTGCTTTGTTCCTTCCTAACAAAACAGTATTACTTCATTTTTTCACACGTTACATTAATATGAAAATGGCAAAACTACCCAAGCATACATTACAATCATTCATCGAGAATCACAGACTGTAAATATGTCAAGCATAAACGCTGAATTAAGAGCTTTGAATACAGTTTAAAAGTCACACAAACGAGTTTAAAATCCAATATAACATGTGTACAATTTGAAGAAATGCATCTTTGCAAAGAGAAAAACGAAGGGCGTCGAACGAGTCGGGTTTCATGAGCAATGACTCCTTCAAGGACGAAGGCGCGGTGAAACTGCTGATATCTCCCTGCTCTATCGGGCAATCCTTCAAATACACATCATATTTCCACGCATAAATATCTACACGCGACCCTGAGTTCCCCGACGTCCTTCAGTCGATGTGTTCACATGATTTCTTTCCCGCAGAGAGCCGGGCTCAGAAAGTCTCCCGAGTGCAAGAAGAAGTGTCGCATTTCAACGTCCCCATAGCGTAACCTTGGTGACACGGCAGACGAATGAATAATTCGAGCGTAGAATCTGCCGGACTCAGGTTCTCACAGAGGTGCGAATGAGAGGCACGCCTGAGGAGTTAGTTTCCGCGTGAGAGGAGGAGCTGGAGGGACGACCTGGAGAGAAAAGACAGAAAGGTTAATCCTGGCATATCGATAGGTTCCTCAACTATTCAGTGCATTCCAACTTTAAATCATTAAACACTTGGAGGTGAAACAAGACTTTGAACGTGGGGACTCTTTAAAGTAGAGACACTACATACTGATATACACCTGAACATCAGCACGAGAGGACTCTTTAAAGTAGAGACACTACATACTGATATACACCTGAACATCAGCAGGAGAGGACTCTTTAAAGTAGAGACACTACATGCTGATATACACCTGAACATCAGCAGGAGAGGACTCTTTAAAGTAGAGACACTACATGCTGATATACACCTGAACATCAGCAGGAGAGGACTCTTTAAAGTAGAGACACTACATGCTGATATACACCTGAACATCAGCAGGAGAGGACTCTTTAAAGTAGAGACACTACATACTGATACACCTGAACATCAGCAGGAGAGGACTCTTTAAAGTAGAGACACTACATACTGATATACACCTGAACATCAGCAGGAGAGGACTCTTTAAAGTAGAGACACTACATGCTGATATACACCTGAACATCAGCAGGAGAGGACTCTTTAAAGTAGAGACACTACATACTGATATACACCTGAACATCAGCAGAGAGGACTCTTTAAAGTAGAGACACTACATACTGATATACACCTGAACATCAGCAGGAGAGGACTCTTTAAAGTAGAGACACTACATGCTGATATACACCTGAACATCAGCACGGAGGACTCTTTAAAGTAGAGACACTACATACTGATATACACCTGAACATCAGCAGGAGGGACTCTTTAAAGTAGAGACACTACATGCTGATATACACCTGAACATCAGCAGGAGAGGACTCTTTAAAGTAGAGACACTACATACTGATATACACCTGAACATCAGCACGAGAGGACTCTTTAAAGTAGAGACACTACATACTGATATACACCTGAACATCAGCAGGAGAGGACTCTTTAAAGTAGAGACACTACATGCTGATATACACCTGAACATCAGCAGGAGAGGACTCTTTAAAGTAGAGACACTACATACTGATATACACCTGAACATCAGCAGAGAGGACTCTTTAAAGTAGAGACACTACATGCTGATATACACCTGAACATCAGCAGGAGAGGACTCTTTAAAGTAGAGACACTACATACTGATATACACCTGAACATCAGCAGGAGAGACTCTTTAAAGTAGAGATACTACATACTGATATACACCTGAACATCAGCAGGAGAGGACTCTTTAAAGTAGAGACACTACATACTGATATACACCTGAACATCAGCAGGAGAGGACTCTTTAAAGTAGAGACACTACATACTGATATACACCTGAACATCAGCAGGAGAGGACTCTTTAAAGTAGAGACACATACTGATATACACCTGAACATCAGCAGGAGAGGACTCTTTAAAGTAGAGACACTACATACTGATAACACCTGAACATCAGCAGGAGAGGACTCTTTAAAGTAGAGACACTACATACTGATATACACCTGAACATCAGCAGGAGAGCACTCTTTAAAGTAGAGACACTACATACTGATATACACCTGAACATCAGCAGGAGAGGACTCTTTAAAGTAGAGACACTACATACTGATATACACCTGAACATCAGCAGGAGAGGACTCTTTAAAGTAGAACACACATACTGAGATACACCTGAACATCAGCCGGAGAGGACTCTTTAAAGTAGAGACACTACATACTGATATACACCTGAACATCAGCAGGAGAGGACTCTTTAAAGTAGAGACACTTCAACTGATATACACCTGAACATCAGCAGGAGAGGACTCTTTAAAGTAGAGACACTACATACTGATATACACCTGAACATCAGCAGGAGAGGACTCTTTAAAGTAGAGACACTACATGCTGATATACACCTGAACATCAGCCGGAGAGGACTCTTTAAAGTAGAGACACTACATACTGATAACACCTGAACATCAGCAGGAGAGGACTCTTTAAAGTAGAGACACTACATACTGATATACACCTGAACATCAGCAGGAGAGGACTCTTTAAAGTAGAGACACTACATACTGATATACACCTGAACATCAGCAGGAGAGGACTCTTTAAAGTAGAGACACTACATACTGATATACACCTGAACATCAGCAGGAGAGGACTCTTTAAAGTAGAGATGCTACATACTGATATACACCTGAACATCAGCAGGAGAGGACTCTTTAAAGTAGAGACACTCATACTGATATACACCTGAACATCAGCAGGAGAGGACTCTTTAAAGTAGAGACACTACATACTGAATATACCTGAACATCAGCAGGAGAGGACTCTTTAAAGTAGAGACACTACATGCTGATATACACCTGAACATCAGCCGGAGAGGACTCTTTAAAGTAGAGACACTACATACTGATATACACCTGAACATCAGCAGGAGAGGACTCTTTAAAGTAGAGACACTACATACTGATACACCTGAACATCATCAGGAGAGACTCTTTAAAGTAGAGACACTACATACTGATATACACCTGAACATCAGCAGGAGAGGACTCTTTAAAGTAGAGACTACATACTGATATACACCTGAACATCAGCAGGAGAGGACTCTTTAAAGTAGAGACACTACATACTGATATACACCTGAACATCAGCAGGAGAGGACTCTTTAAAGTAGAGACACTACATACTGATATACACCTGAACATCAGCAGGAGAGGACTCTTTAAAGTAGAGACACTACATACTGATATACACCTGAACATCAGCAGGAGAGGACCTTTAAAGTAGAGACACTAGAGAGAAGGACGCAAGGGGAAAAAAAAAAAAAAAAAAAAAATGCTGATTTCTTGTCTCTAAAAGATTTAAATTGGAAATGAATTCACCAGGAAGTCAAACCGCACGCAGGACGGACTTCCCCTGTTGCACCAGCCGAGTTATGCAAAACAAAACATTCACATTGCTCACGGCCGCTAACCAAACAACCACAGCTACATTCCCTTAACATAAAAACAAGAGTAGCGTTAACAGAGAGATTGCTCACCTCCGTTGGCCCTCCACATCTCTCTGGCACACTGGTCCGAGGAGGTCAGCTCTGATATCTGGATGTTCGGGTTTGACTTGTAGTCGTCTGGAGGAAACAGAGTGAAAAACAGAGTCATGCCGGAAGAGAAGCAGCTTGTGTTTTCATACGTCTTTCAGAGGTGTCTCTCGAGTCATCTCACTGTTGTTGCTGAACGAAAACGAGTCGCTCTCCCTCATGGTCTCGTTGCCGCTGTCCGACATCGTCCGCTCCCCCTTGGAGACGTTCGGCCGCCTCTTGCTGCTCTTCCTGGTGCTGATGCGGATGATCCCTCTCACCAGTCGGCACTCGGCCTCCTGCTCTCCCATCTTGTGCTCCTCTGCCAGGGAGTTGATGAGCTGGTGGATGGCTTTGCTCTTCCTCAGGAACACGGAGTCTGTCGTGCACCTGGCCAGCTCCTCGATCTGATACTCGGAGTAAAGCTCCAGCAGCTTCTTCGTGATCAGAGAATCCACGTTCTCCTCTCCGTCCTCCCAGTCCAGAAACCTCATGGACTCGTGCAGCGACGCCTGCTTCTGCCCGTCGGTCGAAACCACAAACGACTGGGATTTATCTTCATCTAAGTACTCTCTTGAAGTGTGACTTTTACTCCGGCGAAGCAGACGTCTCCGAGCCAATCTCCTTCGTCGTCGTCTTCTTCCTCTTGGTTTCCTCCGGCGTGTACAGATGGGAGACTCACGTTCTCCGGTTCGTCCGGTTCATCCTTGGTGCACGGAGATAAGATGGATGTCTGGCAGACTCGATACAGTCCACATGTTAACACGCTGCACACAAAACTCCCGCAGCTGTTCGTCGGCACGCAGGGGTTGCAGGTTTGCGTCGCAGGCGAAGGATCAGCCGAACCAGGGATGAAGCCGATGGGTTCTGATTCTTTGGAGTCCTTCGGGGGAGCTTCGTTCCCTGTTCTGGGATCGGGGAGTCTGTGTTCCACCGGGTCCACGCAGCGCTCCTTGTACGACCTCACGCTGCTGCCGGTGGACATGACTGACGGCTTTCAAAGATCTGCGACAAGCAGTAGAGAAAATTAGGTCAAAGGTCTGCAATTATACTATTTTAGGCATATATTATAGGACTCAGATATACAATATCCATCCATCCATCCTCTCCCTCTCCGCTTCTCCGTGGTCGGGTCTCGGGGTAGCAGTATCAGCAGAGAGCCCCAAACGTCCCTTTCCCCTCAACCAGCTCTGACTGGGGGGTCCCAAGGCGCTCCCAGGCCAGCAAAGAGATATAGTCCCTCCACCTGGTCCTAGGTCTACCCCGGTCTCTTCCCAGCTGGACGTGCCTGGAACACCTGCCTAGGGAGGCGCCCAGGTGGCATCCTAACTAGGTGCCTGAACCACCTCAACTGGCTCCTTTCGACGCGAAGGAGGAGCGGCTCAACTCCTCATCCCTCCCTGATGACCGAACCTCTCACCTTATCCCTAAGGGAGACGCCAGCCACCCTGCGGAGGAAAACCCATCTCGGCCGCTTGTATCCGCGATCTCGTTCTTTCGGTCATGATATATAACAGTTTATTAAAAAAAAGTGTTTTGCTCAAATACCAAACAGATCATGCGTTTTAGACGTCCCTCTCACCCCCCATTCAGGTCTGATACTATTGGAAAGTTCTCCCCTTCTTGTTGTCATTTATTAATTATTAATACATTTTTCTTAATGACGTTTCAATTTGTTATCCTCAGTTAAAAAGGTATGGTTTAGGGTTATTTGCAATTAACCACAAACGAAGATAACACATGATATCCGGTGCAGCAAGAGGCATTGGGACTATTTGAAACCTCCAGCTCAAAAAGCGCATTAAAAGTCCTTTGTTTACTTTCTCATAATCTGTGTGTGCAAAGAAAGGGAAACATGTTATCAAAGCTGCAGAGCCTTAAAGGTCCCGTGTCACGGCCACTTCTACTGATCATAATTCCATTGTTGAGGTCGACTAGAATAAATGTGTATTGTTCAATGTTCCAAACTCACATTGGTTTCTCACAGCATCTCTGTGTAGTCTGTGTATTCTCTCTCTGTCCTACACGGCTTGTTGGAGCTCCTGCCCCCCCCCCCCCCCTCGCTGTCTGCGAGACAGCGAAACCCAGCCCGAAACACACACACACACCCACAGCCTGGCTGGGAGTTTGTGTGTGTGCCCAGGCTGAGTTCCGCGGTGTCTCGCCGACCCCCACCGGTGAGCCAGCTCAGTGTCCCGCTCCTCGCAGCAGCGAGCCTCGCAACGTCCCGCCGAGTGTGTGTGTGTGGTGTGTGAGGACGTCCACGGATTGGTCCAAACATAACGGCTCTGCGGACGTAACGTAGCGGCTCCGCGGATTGGTCCAAACGTGGACCAATCTGCGGAGCCACGTTACGTCACTATACCAAAGAAGGAAAAAATGGAAAAAGAGAAATCCTCACCGAGGCGTTCTGGGGCAGCAGACGGGTCTTCTCTGTGTTAGAGTTCTACTCGCTACAGGGTGCACTTTGAGGGGTTGAGACTCTGCAGACCGTTCACATGCAGAAAAAGCTTCATAACAACAAGGGGACGGGTGATAACTGGAAAAGCACGACACGGGACCTTTAAATCACTTGAAGCCACCTGAGGGCATCTCTCCTCGCACCTAATGTGGAACTACTATCCTCAGGTGGAGGTAAAGCAACCCAACAGGTTCTCTTCTGCGAACACCAGGTAAAGACAACAAACATGTCACTCAATGATGTCAGGGGGATTTCTATAATGCAAAAAGCTTCATTGCAACTATTAAATAAAGACAGAAATTAGGGATAATCAATCAATCGTATTTTAATCGCGATTACGATTATGGCTGCGATTACGAAAACAACGTAATCGAAATAAAACGATTATTTTATTTTATTACTTTTTTTTTCTTTTTTCAGTTGAATTATACTTCAAGTTCAGGGTACTCAACTGTTAAAATTAAAAACATACTGTTCAAATGTTTTTTCTCCAATAAATGGATGCTTTCAAAGTCAAAAAAATCGCATTTAATAATCGCAATTACAATTATTGACCCAAATAATCGAGATTATGAATTTTTTGCCATAATCGAGCGGCCCTACAGAAATGTTATATTAAATGCTTTTTTTTTTTTTAAATGATATTCTCCCACAAGCTTGCAAAACCATTTCCTCCTTTGTTTTATATTTTGATGCTGAATTAAAAACACCTATTCCCATATAACAATCTTGGAATTTGATCCAATCTAGCTTGCATGAGTACAGACAATATTGCAGCAAACCAATTAGTTTTTTTTTTAAAAACGTATGTGTCTTAATTTCTATTATGTACTTGCCTTTGTTTTTTATGCTGCTGCAAACGCAGTCTGTCTGTCTGGCCGTCTGTCTGTCCTACCTACCTATCTATCCATCCATCGATCCGTCTATCTATCTATCTATCTATCTATCGATCCATCCGTCTATCTGTCTATATCTGTCTATCTATCTATCTATCTATCCATCCATCTATCCGTCTGTCTGTCTGTCTGTCTATCTATCTATCTATCTAATCTATCTATTTATCTATCCATCCATATCTGTCTATCTATCTATCTATCCATCCATCCATCCGTCTATCCGTCTATCCGTCTATCTATTTATCTATCTATCTATCTATCTATCTGTCTATCTATCTATCCATATATCTATCCATCTATCTATCTATCCATCTATCCATCTATCCATCTATCTATCTATCCGTCTATCCGTCTATCCGTCTATCTATCTATCTATCCATCCATCCATCCGTCTATCCGTCTATCTGTCTATATCTGTCTATCCATCTATCTATCTATCCATCTATCCATCTATCCATCTATCTATCTATCCGTCTATCCGTCTATCCGTCTATCTATCTATCTATCCATCTATCCATCTATCCATCTATCTATCTATCCGTCTAGCCGTCTATCTATCTATCTATCCATCCATCCATCCGTCTATCCGGCTATCTGTCTATATCTGTCTATCTATCTATCTTCTATCCATCTATCCGTCTGGTCTATCTATCCATCCATCTATCCATCTATCCATCTATCTATCTATCCATCCATCCATTTATCCGTCTATCCATCTATATCCGTCTATCCGTCTATCCGTCTATCTATCTATCTATCCATCAACACAATTTCCTGTCATTAGACTACACTAAACATGCACCTGCTGTAGGTTGCATGAAAGCCGAATTATAAAAAACATCTTATTGAAGCTAAAAGTATCTTCATTATCCTTTACAAGTAATGCATATGAGTTTGTGGACAAAATTAGCCTTATAATTGCCTTATTAACAAATAGGGTCTGGTGTTTCGTGACGTGGTTGGTAACACATGTTAACAGTAAGGTATAAGCGACAAAGGGCAATGGACAAACACAAGGAAGTAATACATGTTTTGCAGTTTGTTCCACCTTACATAGTGTCCTAAAGACATGCTATATTTGAAACACATGAAGGCAAAAGCAATTAAGTGTATACAAGTTATTTTCATTTATGGCGACATGTCATGGCTCTTTCCTCCATTTAGAGGACTTACTTCACATTTCACACGGTGCGTCCAGCAACTGATTCCCGCGTTTAATCTTGTCCTCTGCCGCCTTACATTAAACATTTCTGTTTTTAATCCATTTGCAAAGTCCCATGTGTTAAATCCGCTCAAAGAACGTCAACCGTTTTCTTGGAAAGTTTTCGACCGAATCCGTACCTGAGCGTCAAGGTGGAGGAAAAGCAACAGGTAGCTGCAAGAAAGGGGGCGGGACTTCCGGTTTTGACTTCCAAAATAAACATAAAAATAAATTGACACTGATTTAACTTTGGAATGATGTATTCTACATGTTCACAGTGGTAAAAAAAACCAAGTGTTGCAACTCCACAGCGAGAATCAAGAGTATCTTAAGAGCATCACTCGGAATCTGAAGTATTGTATTTGAGCTGTTTTCCAAAATAAATGCAGGAAATAGTGCTGCTGTAGAGATAGATAGATGGATAGATAGATGGATGGATAGATGGATAGATAGATAGATGGATAGATGGATAGATGGATAGATAGATAGATGGATGGATAGATAGATGGATTTATAGATAGATGGATAGATAGATAGATGGATGGATAGATGGATGGATATATAGATAGATGGATAGATAGATAGATGGATATATAGATAGATGGATAGATGGATAGATGGATAGATGGATAGATGGATAGATAGATAGATGGATGGATAGATAGATGGATTTATAGATAGATGGATAGATAGATAGATGGATGGATAGATGGATGGATATATAGATAGATGGATAGATAGATAGATGGATATATAGATAGATGGATAGATAGATAGATGGATATATAGATAGATGGATAGATGGATAGATGGATAGATGGATAGATAGATGGATAGATAGATGGATAGATGGATAGATGGATGGATAGATAGATGGATAGATGGATAGATGGATAGATGGATAGATAGATAGATGGATAGATAGATGGATAGATAGATGGATAGATGGATAGATGGATAGATGGATAGATAGATAGATGGATAGATAGATGGATAGATAGATGGATAGATGGATAGATAGATAGATGGATATATGGATAGATGGATAGATGGATAGATAGATAGATGGATGATAGATAGATAGATAGATAGATGGATAGATAGATGGATAGATAGATGGATAGATAAATGGATAGATGGATGGATAGATGGATAGATGGATAGATAGATAGATAGATAGATAGATAGAAAGATAGATGGATAGATGGATAGATAGATGGATAGATAGAAAGATAGAGCTGGATAGATAGATGGATAGATGGATGGATAGATAGATGATAGATGATAGATAGATAGATAGATGGATGGATGGATAGATAGATGGATAGATAGATAGATAGATAGATAGATGGATGTGGATAGATGGATAGATGGATAGATGGATAGATGGATAGATAGATGGATGGATGGATGGATGGATTATTTTTGCTGTGCTCAGTCATTTGACATTACATCTATGTTTAATCACTTGTCATATTCTTCATACTTGCACTGCTGTAGTTCATTAATGCTCCTTTTCAGTTCCCTGCAGTAAAGCCATCAACATGCCAGTCTGCTTACGAGGTGTATCTTCCTCTGATGGCTTATAATGAAGATTTAACAGATATAATGTACATTTAAGATGACTATGAGAATAGCTGAAGACAAAAGGGTGTTGAACCTTTGGCCCCAAGTACACCAATGCTTAAACCTTGAGTCCACAATAATACACTCTCAATCTCAATCTCAATCTTTATTCATGTATATGTTCCTGGTATCACTGTGACGTGCTTTGGTTGAATGGATACACAGATTGCTAGAGTCAGAGGTGTTGTTGGTCTTCAGTGGGAGATGGTGCGATGTGGAAAGCAATATGATGTCAATGTGAAACTTCAGCAAATAAGAAAGATGCGAATGGTACCAAAAACTACCAGTACTTTTTGTATTCAGTGTATTTATGAGGATGCACTAAATGAAAGTGCAGTGTCTCTCACATCCTCATACTAACATGTCCAAGATTGCATTTCTTGACACTAAACTAGTGTTCTTGTTTATTACGTTTCTTTGTGCACACTATTTTCCGAGCATTTCTAAGTCATACTTTAAAAGATTGTTGGGGAAATGTTCCCAGCGTCGCCAGTGCAAATGACACCTTTGAATATGTGCAATAATATATTATATATATATAGATATATATGCAGTCAATAGATGTGCAATATATACCTGGCCAGAAGGATAGATAGATATACTTGATTTATCCTAATTTGGGAACATATTTTGTTGCAGAAGCATTGTCCTCAACATTAAAATATACAAATACAAATACTTAAAAAGTGAAATAGAGAATTACAATTAAAATGTAATGAAAAATGAAAATAGTATATCAAAGCAAGCAAGATAAGCAATATAAAATGTTCTGGATAATAAAAATGTTCTTAAAAAAGTCGAATAGAAATACATACAGGAGCATAGACATACTGTTTATGTCAGTCGTAGGGGCTTGGACTGGGAGCTGTAGGGTCGCCGGTTCAAGTCCCCGACCAGACCTAAAATATGGAGTGAGGACTGCTACTTGGAGAGGTCCAGTTCACCTCCTGCCCTGCCATGGTGCCCTTGAGCAGGCACCGGATGCATGTGTGACCATTAAAGAGGGTTTCATCCTCCCAATTCTTCTTCTTCTTCTTCTTCTTCTTCTTCTTCTTCTTCTTTCTCTTTTCTTCTCTTCTTCTTCTTCTTCTTCTTCTCTTCTTCTTCATGCATATAGGATGTATATAATATATAATATACTACTATATCTCTCAGGATGTGTATTTGTAAGTTGTGTAATTTTTTAAAATCTTAAATATCTTTTATTGCATGCTTCTTGGTTAATATTAGGCTGTCTTTTAGGCTCTTTTCTTGCTGTAACAAATTCCGAATTCTGAATACAGCAGGTGGCGGTAATGCACTTTTAACGCCGGTTACCACGCGCCATTAAACAAACAGAAGAAGAAGAAGAATGACGTCACAGGAGAGGTAAAAAAACATGGCTGCCCCGACGGGTCGAGACGTTTTTTCTTAATTTGAAGTGTTTAATATCCACTTCTGAACGGTAAGTGTCATATCATTGCGTGACAGCGAGTTTTAATATACTTAATACGCCTATACACGTTGTGTTGAGGTCACTGATACGTAAATAAGGCCATATTCACAACGTAAAAAAGTGGAAAGTGATCCATGCTGGCTCCACCACGTTTGTTTTCATGAGGTATTAAACCACATTTTTCTCCCTCAGTATATGCGTGTATTTACTCAGTTTTATTAAGCTGCGAAATCACATTTTTAAATGTAATATTTCGATAAAGCCGTATGGTTTAATAGTGATGTGTTTTAGGGACGTTTTGATGCAGTCAGAATAGGCACACGTTATTAATAATGAAAACACGATACCATGGTAACACACAACTAAGTAGCAGTACACTTTAAAAACAAGCACCATATAAACATATAGAAGTAGCTGGTACTGTTAACAGAGTAACATCATTGCAATACAACAACAAACATGTTTTAAATAATGTTTTTAAAGGTGTGTCATTATGGTCTCCTGATCAATCTTATGGATGCAATTTTGACCGTAATCTGAAGTGGGGTTTTTTCTGTGGTTTTTAGTATTTATTGCTAATTAACTATTTTATTAAAGGTGGGGTATGTCATTCACTTCAGAAACACTTTTTGTTATGTTCCATGGAATGCTCTTAACATCCCGATAGCAATGAATATATTAAATGCTTTGACAATAAATACATAGAAATATTTCACCTGTGGAAGCCGTGGCGCTGTGAAAAGCTCGACCAATCATCTGAGCCGGCTAAAATAACCTGCCCTGTCAGCCTTCCATCGGGGCACACACTTATCTCGTGCCCTCATTGGTCATGTGCGCGTCATGTGTGTTGGAGGAGGGGCTCTGTGAGGAAGTCTGACGGCCCGTCCACACTACAGCGTCGAAAGCTCCAATCTCCCCATTCGCTTTCAATGGGGGTGACGGTCCACGTTGCCTCGCTTTTTCGCCGAACTGAATTGTGGGTAGCAGAGCGGTCCGTCTCCGGCGTCAGAAGTTGAACAATGTTCAACTTCTGACGCCGGGAGACGCCGGAGTAGCCAGCGCCAGCCAATCAAATCCCGTTTCTGAAAATCTGACAGCTGAAGCCGTAGCCAATCAAACCGCGTCTAAGCTGGGAGAGATATCCCGCCGTTCATTTCTATATTTCAAAAAAAGTCTGAGGAGAAACTAACTATCGCCGTAGCGAATCACCCGGTTCTGTATGACCAGCCCCTCTTCACCTACCGGGATACAAACCGGAGGAACCAGCATGGAGGGAGGTGGCAGAGGCAGTGGGGGGAACTGGTAGGTTTTCGCCTGTTTGGGGAGTTTATATATATATATATATATATATATATATATATATATATATTGCTCGCATAAAATCCCCGGGGGGTTTTTGCTTTGTATGTCGGGGGCGGGAGATTCATGTGATTGGTTGTTGGTCGTGTTGCTTGAATAAAATCCCCAAGCTCCAGACACGCCCAGCTCCAAGCTTTTTTTGAAGCTGTAGTAGTGTGGACGCTCCGTTAGGAAGTCTGAAGGAAGGGGCAGATTCTTTTCAGCTGCGTACTTTCAAGTTCTAGCGCGCTCGAGCTGGTTTCTCCGTTCTTACCTCCCCCACCTTTAATACCATGTTATGGATTTGACCTGTGAGAACAAGTGAGTTGTATTCAGTTAATGAGTGAAGATGGGTTAATGTTTCAACAGATCATGCTTACCATGGACAAAGTAGAGAACATTGTGCCACCTGCTGAGGAGGAGCCGATGGAGGAAGAAGGAGACAAGGAGGAAGAAAAGGTAGATCAGGAAGAAGGTAAACAAGAAGATGATGGACCGCAGGAAAGTGGAGTTGAAACGAAAGAAGAAGCCGTGCCGCCGGCTGCAGCTCAAACCAAAACGGCTAAGAAGAAGAAAAAGAATCCCTTTCCTGTGAAAACCAAAGAGAAGAGGCCGGACGAGGGCCTGAACCTCAACAACGAGGTGGTGAGGATGAGGAAGGAGGTGAAGAGGGTGAGGGCGCTGATCTTCAGGAAGATGACGCGACAGGTTGCCGCCCTGAAGAAGATGAAAGGCACGGAGATGGAGATCGAGAAAAACCAGAGGAGGGCTGCCAGACTGCTGGAGGAGGTCCACGCCATGAAGGGCCTCTCCCCTGACGTGGTAATAATACTACTACAGTGTTGCCCCCAGGCTTACTGCTCTGGGGGGGGGGATATGGGGGGGGTGCTGCCTGGGGGGGGGCATTGGGATATATATGTTTAAATCCTCTGGAGCAGAGAGGAGCTGTGGATTATTGATTAATGCATCAGTGTTTCTTAGGGTCAACAACACTAAACTCACAACTTAGAATGAAAGCTTTATTTAATAATTATTAAATACAAGTCATAAAATATTCGAAGGAAAGGTTTAAGACGGTACAAAAGGACCGTAACGGGGAACATGTAGGGAAACAATGACAGGAGGACTTCCCAGTGTAACTTTAATACCTTAGAGCAGGGGGGTAAAACTCAACTTCACGGCGGGCCACAACAGCATTACGGCTGCACTCAAAGGGCCGGTTGTAACTTTAAGACTATATAAATATATATATAAATAAAATAACGTAGTATACTACATTATTACCCAAAGCAGCAGAAGAAGAAGAAGTGACGTCAGCGGCTCCCTCAGGGACTTATTCCTGTGAACGCGATCTACGAGATAGTTCCGGGGAAAGTACTTAATGGTGGACTATCGGACATTCAAAATGCATCCCTGTGATTGGTGGAGGATTCTGGGAATCTGCACACGTCACTCTATTACACAAGTAAAGTGTTCAGAGAGTGAAATGTTGCTTTACGAATTTCCACACTTGATGCTGTCCCCTTGATTTAAATTTCAGATACCTGTATTTCACTGAATTAGTTTAGAGAGGAAACATTTAGACTAAAATGTAAACTAAAACTGGACTGAAACGTTTTGAGTTGTCGTCGACTAAACGCACTAAAATGTGACTAAAACTAATAACTATTTTCTTCTAAAGACTAAATCTAAAATAGCTGCCCAAATTAACACTGGGGTAATATGCAGTACTTTAATATGCAGTACTTTAATATGCAGTACTTTAATATACAGTACTTTAATATGAAGTACTTTAATATGAAGTAATATACAGTACTTTAATATACAGTACTTTAATATGCAGTACTTTAATATGCAGTACTTTAATATGAAGTACTGTAATATGCAGTACTTTCATATACAGTACTTTAATATGAAGTACTTTAATATGCAGTACTTTAATATGCAGTACTTTAATATGCAGTACTTTAATATGCAGTACTTTAATATGCAGTACTTTAATATGAAGTACTGTAATATGCAGTACTGTAATATGCAGTACTTTAATATGCAGTACTTTAATATGAAGTACTTTAATATACAGTACTTTAATATGCAGTACTTTAATATGCAGTACTTTAATATGAAGTACTTTAATATGCAGTACTTTAATATGCAGTACTTTAATATGAAGTACTTTAATATGAAGTACTTTAATATGTAGTACTTTAATATGCAGTACTTTAATATGAAGTACTTTAATATGCAGTACTTTAATATGAAGTACTTTAATATGCAGTACTTTAATATGCAGTACTTTAATATGAAGTACTTTAATATACAGTACTTTAATATGCAGTACTTTAATATGCAGTACTTTAATATGAAGTACTTTAATATGAAGTACTTTAATATGCAGTACTTTAATATGCAGTACAGATGTTGTACTTTAATATGCAGTACTTTAATATGCAGTACTTTAATATGAAGTACTTTAATATACAGTACTTTAATATGCAGTACAGATGTTGTACTTTAATATGCAGTACTTTAATATGCAGTACTTTAATATGAAGTACTTTAATATACAGTACTTTAATATACAGTACTTTAATATGCAGTACTTTAATATGAAGTACTTTAATATGCAGTACTTTAATATACAGTACTTTAATATGCAGTACTTTAATATGCAGTACTTTAATATGAAGTACTTTAATATGCAGTACTTTAATATGCAGTACTTTAATATGCAGTACTTTAATATGCAGTACTTTAATATGAAGTACTTTAATATGCAGTACTTTAATATGCAGTACAGATGTTGTACTTTAATATGCAGTACTTTAATATGCAGTACTTTAATATGAAGTACTTTAATATACAGTACTTTAATATACAGTACTTTAATATGCAGTACTTTAATATGCAGTACTTTAATATGCAGTACTTTAATATGCAGAACTTTAATATGCAGAACTTTAATATGCAGTACTTTAATATGCAGTACTTTAATATGAAGTACTTTAATATGCAGTACTTTAATATGCAGTACTTTAATATGCAGTACTTTAATATACAGTACTTTAATATGCAGTACTTTAATATGCAGAACTTTAATATGCAGAACTTTAATATGCAGTACTTTAATATGCAGTACTTTAATATAAAGTACTTTAATACACAGTACTTTAATATGCAGTACTTTAATATGCAGTACTTTAATATGAAGTACTTTAATATGAAGTACTTTAATATGCAGTACTTTAATATGAAGTACTTTAATATGAAGTACTTTAATATGCAGTACTTTAATATGAAGTACTTTAATATGCAGTACAGATGTTGTACTTTAATATGCAGTACTTTAATATGCAGTACTTTAATATGCAGTACAGATGTTGTTGTTAACGTGTTTTCAAACTGTCCCCAGGTGACCAAAACAGCTCTCCAGAGGAATCTGAACTTTGAACACGTGTGTAAAAACCCAAAGTCTGATATATCTGATCGGGCCACGGCGCGCATCGCTACTCATCCTCAGTTCCAGAAGAAGATCGAGGCCATCAAAGCTGCGGTGAAGGCCTTCAAAGAAGAGCGGACGAAGGGAGGAAAGCAGGCGATTAAAGAAAAGCCGCAAAATAAACCTCTCAAGGTGCCGCCTCAGACGCCGGAGAAACAGATAGGTAGACAGGTAGAGCGCAAGAGTGAGAAAGTAGAGGAGGAAGTGGAGGTGGAGCGACAGGAAGTCATCGAGGATAAGAAAGTGGAGGATATCGTTAAAAACACTGACACGGTAGCTGTTGTCGAGCCTGAGAAGGGAAGCGTGGAAGCAGCTCCTTCGGCCGATGTGGAAATAAAGGAGATGCCCGAGTCTGAGATTGAGAAGGGAAGCGTGAAAGCGGCTGAAGTGGAAATCAAAGAAACGCCCGAGTCTAAGATCGAAAAACCAGCCGCGGTAAAAGTAAGTGAAGAAAAGGACGATGTGAAAAACACGCCGAAAAGTAACGTCGGCGAGAAGAAACTGGAGACGAAGCCGGCACCCGATTCGCTCCAGGAAACGAGGAAGGAGGTGGAGAGCGATTTGGAGATATCGGACGGCGAGGAGAAAGAGTACTTTGACGACAGCACGGAGGAACGATTCCACAAACAGTCCTCTCACTCGGAGGAAAGCGACGACGACGACGACGGCGGCTTCTTCGTGGGGAAAGTGAGAAAATGCAAGAGGAAGAGAAAGCAGAAGAGTGGAGATGGGGAGAAGGCACACGAGCAAAGCGAGGCGAAGAGTTCAGACCCGGTTCAAAGTGAGCTGGATGAGCTGGAGGCCAGGCTGAGGTCGAAAAAGAACTCGTTTCAGTCCGTTTTCTGTCCGTCCCTCTCTTCGTCTGGAGGGGGGAGGGGGAGAGGGAGAGGGGGGGAGAGGTTTATGAGTCGAGGGAATCCGAGAGGTGACGGAGGTCCAAATAGAGCTTTCAGACGAGAGGCCAAGTTCCAAAACCAAGAGGAAGACGGAGGAGGAGACAGAAATGCAGGCTCCAGGCCGTCAGAGGGGGGGTTCAGGGGGAGAGGTCGAGGGAGAGGAGACTTCACGAGGCAAGGCGACCGGAGAGGGAGGGGAGACTTCACGAGGCAAGGCGACCGGAGAGGGAGGGGTGCACATTCCCAGCAGCCACCAGAAGAGGCTTTGCATCCGTCTTGGGAGGCGAGTCGGAGAAGGAAGGAGCAGCAAGGACAGATCCTGGCCTTCCAGGGCAAGAAGATCAAGTTTGCCGATTAGTCGGTGGAACATTTAGCCGAATACTTTGTGGTTTGGCGTCTGTCGTGCGTCATTCGGGATGTCTGGTTCAGCGACAAATGTGTAATCATTTCCTAAACGGTAATAGAGTTTGCGCTGAACGTGATTGATATAATAAAACATAACGTCAGTTGTAATAAAATGTCCTGACTGACATTGCTATAAAATGTTACTAATATATTTATGTAATCGTTTTGATGGATGCTTTGTTTTCTTAGCTGTGAAGCATGCAAGTAAACAACATGTATAACACTGAGGGCCGCCCCTCCCCACAGGCCGATCATGCAGACTGCGGAGGGGGCTCTCGTCTCGCGGAGGGGGCCTCGTCTCGCGGAGGGGGCCTCGTCTCGCGGAGGGGGCCTCGCCTCGCGGAGGGGGCCTCGTCTCGCGGAGGGGGCCTCGCGGAGGGGGCCTCGCGGAGGGGGCCTCGCGGAGGGGGCCTCGTCTCGCGGAGGGGGCCTCGTCTCGCGGAGGGGGCCTCGTCTCGCGGAGGGGGCCTCGTCTCGCGGAGGGTGCCTCGCCTCGCGGAGGGG
Organism: Chaenocephalus aceratus; assembly: GCA_023974075.1. Taxonomy (NCBI): domain Eukaryota; kingdom Metazoa; phylum Chordata; class Actinopteri; order Perciformes; family Channichthyidae; genus Chaenocephalus; species Chaenocephalus aceratus. Next base: position 35,785 of record JAMFTG010000431.1, on the reverse strand, counting down.
GCCGCTCCTCCCTACATGCAGACTGCGGAGGGGGCCTCGCGGAAGGGGGCCTCGTCTCGCGGAGGGGGCCTCGCCTCGCGGAGGGGGCCTCGCCTCGCGGAGGGGGCCACTCCCCCCTACATGCAGACTGCGGATGGGGCCTCGCGGAGGGGGCCTCGCCTCGAGGCTCCACTAGCACCCCCCCCCCCCCCTTCGACGCTCGCAAAACAGAGGCCATCATATCACTTTGCGTGGGGCCTCATGTTGGCCAGGGACGGCCCTGGTGTTATGTGAGTTTACTATGAACAACTTGACGTCTCTTGTACATTTTTTTTACATTATTGGCACAATTTCCACCTCGATATTTTAGTAAGTTATGTTTTTATTCCACTTTCAATCAAGTTAAGTGCTTATTACATTTATAGGCTTTTAAACGGCTTTTCCATCCTCAAAAGACATACAGATTAAAGTATTTTTATTCCTAAAGCTGATTTGATTCTTAACTGTGAAATGCTTTACCATATATTAGATGTAATAGTTTGAGGAACAATTAATGTGTAAGAATACTTGAGTTAGAAATGTAATGGTAGGGCTTTTGGAAATATTGTTGTTCTTTCTTGTAATTGTTTCTTTAATGTATAAACCGGTTAGCCGTTTCACTGCTTTGCTCCCGGGTTTGCAAAATAAACATTTGAAGAAATTGATGGTTATAAAAACATGATAATGAATTTGTTTCCTTGTTTTTCTGTACTTGTCCCTTACTAATATATGTGATTAATAATCAATATACAATGTATAGGTAGGCACAGGTTTGATATACTCTATTGTCTATCTTTAGTCCCTGAAAGCTACGTTAAATAATTACTTTCATAAATCTAATTTCTATCGTGAAAACAGACAAACGTTATATATAACGTGACGCGTCCTAAAACCCGGAAGTAAGCTGCGCGTGGGTACCTTATAATAATGTTCTAATCGATAGATTTATGATTTGAAAATTATAAAAGTAAGGTAGATATGTGGTGGATATTATCCGGCTGAACAAAATGTGATCCGTCTCTGATCAATATGGAAAGGTAAATAAAGGACTGGTTTATAAATATGATTGAGTTTGTAAGTTAAAGTGTCTCTGATGGATATGACTAAAGTATTTAGAAAGTCACAGTCCGCTGTCTGTACACAAAACCTCCCAGTCCCTAAATAATAGCAACATTATCAGAATCACAATCACTTTTGTTTTTAAACCAATTCAAGAGACATGTTAGAAATAAAGAAACACACTTCTGATTCATCTAGAAAAAGGGAAAACAATATCACTCGCTTCTCCCTGGCCGGATCCAAACATAAACAAGCTGATTGTTTACACTGATACATGCACGGGTGTAACTTTGGTTTGAGAAGTGGGGGGGGGGGGGGGGGACATTTTCTCGATTTAATTCCATTTCCTGCCTTTCTACAAATATATTTATTTGTGGGTGGACGGCCTCACATCCTCTTGGGGGGTGCATGTCATGGGGAGAGGGAGAGAGAGAGGAGGAGAGACAGAGGGAGAGAGACAAAGTGTGAGAGACAAAGTGTGAGACACAGAGTGAGACAGAGGGAGAGACACAGAGGGAGAGACACAGAGTGAGAGACACAGAGTGAGACATGTGTTTTAATGTGTCAGAAACCCAGGAGACATTAACATGGAGGTGTTTATGTTTACGGCACTGGAGCTATCAGCCATTGGAGTGAAGACATTCTCAAGCAACCGTTTCGCTTCTCATGCACTGATTCGCTAGCTGAACAGCCAATCAGAGTGATTTCTCTGTCCGACTGCCTGTGGCCGACGCACGGCCACGAAAGGCCGTGCGTCGGCCGACGCTGCGGGACACACCAAATTGAGTTTGGGCGATGGGACACGCTTCGTCGTCCGACAAACGAAAACGGCCGATTTCGGCGTGGTGTGTCAGGGCCTTCATCTGCCTGAGGCTCCAGGCATCAACAAGCGTTATTTAAACTTATTCTGTCCGACCCGTCACATTATTATTCATGAACATGTCATCGTTGAAGTCTGTAATAACTACTGAACATGTCTGAGGGTTTTTATCGATAGCAGAAATCTGATGATCTATGATCCTAAATCGTGTTGTTTGTGCACTCAGGGAGAATCAATCAGGCTCCTAGCGAGGTCACGGAGTCTCTGGTTCCGAGCGAGGTCACGGAGTCTCAGGTTCTTAGCGAGGTCACGGAGTCTCTGGTTCCGAGCGAGGTCACGGAGTCTCAGGTTCTGAGGTCACGGAGACTCGGGCTCCGAGCGAGGTCACGGAGTCTCAGGTTCTTAGCGAGGTCACGGAGTCTCTGGTTCCGAGCGAGGTCACGGAGTCTCAGGTTCTTAGCGAGGTCACGGAGACTCTGGTTCCGAGCGAGCGAGGTCACGGAGTCTCTAGTTCCGAGCGAGGTCACGGAGTCTCGGGCTCCGATCGAGGTCACGGAGTCTCGGGCTCCGAGCGAGGTCACGGAGTCTCGTGTTCCGAGCGACGGAGTCTCGGGCTCCGAGCGAGGTCACGGAGTCTCGTGTTCCGAGCGAGGTCACGGAGTCTCGGGTTCCGAGCGAGGTCACGGAGTCTCGGGCTCCGAGCGAGGTCACGGAGTCTCGTGTTCCGAGCGAGGTCACGGAGTCTCGGGCTCCGAGCGAGGTCACGGAGTCTCTGGCTCCGAGCGAGGTCACGGAGTCTCGTGTTCAGAGCGAGGTCACGGAGACTCGGGCTCCGAGCGAGGTCACGGAGTCTCGTGTTCAGAGCGAGGTCACGGAGTCTCGGGCTCCGAGCGAGGTCACGGAGTCTCGGGTTCTTTGCGAGGTCACGGAGTCTCTGGCTCCGAGCGAGGTCACGGAGTCTCAGGCTCCGAGCGAGGTCACGGAGTCTCGTGTTCCGAGCGAGGTCACGGAGTCTCGGGCTCCGAGCGAGGTCACGGAGTCTCGTGTTCCGAGCGAGGTTACAGAGTCTCGGGCTCCGAGCGAGGTCACGGAGTCTCGTGTTCCGAGCGAGGTCACGGAGTCTCGGGCTCCGAGCGAGGTCACGGAGTCTCGGGCCACGGAGTCTCGGCCTCCGAGCGAGGTCACGGAGTCTCGGGTTCCGAGGGAGGTCACGGAGTCTCTGGTTCCGAGCGAGGTCACGGAGTCTCGGGCTCCGAGCGAGGTCACGGAGTCTCGGGCTCCGAGCGAGGTCACGGAGTCTCGTGTTCCGAGCGAGGTCACGGAGTCTCGGGCTCCGAGCGAGGTCACGGAGTCTCGGGTTCTTTGCGAGGTCACGGAGTCTCGTGTTCCGAGCGAGGTCACGGAGTCTCGGGCTCCGAGCGAGGTCACGGAGTCTCGGGCTCCGAGCGAGGTCACGGAGTCTCGGCCTCCGAGCGAGATCACGGAGTCTCGGGTTCCGAGCGAGGTCACGGAGTCTCGGGCTCCGAGCGAGGTCACGGAGTCTCGGGCTCCGAGCGAGGTCACGGAGTCTCAGGTTCTGAGGTCACGGAGTCTCGGGCCACGGAGTCTCGGCCTCCGAGCGAGGTCATGGAGTCTCGGGTTCCGAGCGAGGTCACGGAGTCTCAGGTTCTGAGGTCACGGAGTCTCGGGCTCCGAGCGAGGTCACGGAGTCTCAGGCTCCGAGCGAGGTCACGGAGTCTCAGGCTCTGAGGTCACGGAGTCTCTGGTTCTTAGCGAGGTCACGGAGTCTCGGGTTCTGAGGTCACTGAGTCTCGGGTTCCGAGCGAGGTCACTGAGTCTCGGGCTCCGAGCGAGGTCACGGAGTCTCGGGTTCTGAGGTCACTGAGTCTCGGGTTCCGAGCGAGGTCACGGAGTCCCGGGCTCCGAGCGAGGTCACGGAGTCTCCGGTTCCGAGCGAGGTCACGGAGGTCACGGAGTCTCGGGCTCCGAGCGAGGTCACGGAGTCTCGGGCTCCGAGCGAGGTCACGGAGTCTCGTGTTCAGAGCGAGGTCACGGAGTCTCGGGCTCCGAGCGAGGTCACGGAGTCTCGGGTTCCGAGCGAGGTCACGGAGTCTCGTGTTCCGAGCGAGGTCACGGAGTCTCGGGCTCCGAGCGAGGTCACGGAGTCTCGGGCCACGGAGTCTCGGGTTCCGAGGGAGGTCACGGAGTCTCTGGTTCCGAGCGAGGTCACGGAGTCTCGGGCTCCGAGCGAGGTCACGGAGTCTCGGGCTCCGAGCGAGGTCACGGAGTCTCGGGCTCCGAGCGAGGTCACGGAGTCTCGGGCTCCGAGCGAGGTCAAGGAGTCTCGGGCTCCGATCGAGGTCACGGAGTCTCGGGCTCCGAGCGAGGTCACGGAGTCTCGGGTTCCGAGCGAGGTCACGGAGTCTCGGGCTCCGAGCGAGGTCACGGAGTCTCGTGTTCCGAGCGAGGTCACGGAGTCTCGGGCTCCGAGCGAGGTCACGGAGTCTCGGGCTCCGAGCGAGGTCACGGAGTCTCGTGTTCCGAGCGAGGTCACGGAGTCTCGGGCTCCGAGCGAGGTCACGGAGTCTCGGGCCACGGAGTCTCGGCCTCCGAGCGAGGTCACGGAGTCTCGGGTTCCGAGCGAGGTCACGGAGTCTCGGGCTCCGAGCGAGGTCACGGAGTCTCGGGCTCCGAGCGAGGTCACGGAGTCTCGGGTTCCGAGCGAGGTCACGGAGTCTCGGGCTCCGAGCGAGGTCACGGAGTCTCTGGTTCCGAGCGAGGTCACGGAGTCTCTGGTTCCGAGCGACGTCACGGAGTCTCGGGCTCCGAGCGAGGTCACGGAGTCTCGGGCTCCGAGCGAGGTCACGGAGTCTCAGGTTCTGAGGTCACGGAGTCTCGGGCCACGGAGTCTCGTTCTCCGAGCGAGGTCATGGAGTCTCGGGTTCCGAGCGAGGTCACGGAGTCTCAGGTTCTGAGGTCACGGAGTCTCGGGCTCCGAGCGAGGTCACGGAGTCTCAGGCTCCGAGCGAGGTCACGGAGTCTCAGGCTCTGAGGTCACGGAGTCTCTGGTTCTTAGCGAGGTCACGGAGTCTCGGGTTCTGAGGTCACTGAGTCTCGGGTTCCGAGCGAGGTCACTGAGTCTCGGGTTCCGAGCGAGGTCACGGAGTCTCGGGTTCTGAGGTCACTGAGTCTCGGGTTCCGAGCGAGGTCACGGAGTCCCGGGCTCCGAGCGAGGTCACGGAGTCTCGGGCTCCGAGCGAGGTCACGGAGTCCCGGGCTCCGAGCGAGGTCACGGAGTCTCCGGTTCCGAGCGAGGTCACGGAGGTCACGGAGGTCACGGAGTCTCGGGCTCCGGGCGAGGTCACGGAGTCTCGGGCTCCGAGCGAGGTCACGGAGTCTCGGGTTCTTAGCGAGGTCACGGAGTCTCGGGTTCTGAGCGAGGTCACGGAGTCTCGGGTTCCGAGCGAGGTCACGGAGTCTCTGGTTCTTAGCGAGGTCACGGAGTCTCAGGCTCTGAGGTCACGGAGTCTCAGGCTCTGAGGTCACGGAGTCTCAGGTTCCGAGCGAGGTCACGGAGTCTCGGGCTCCGAGCGAGGTCACGGAGTCTCCGGTTCCGAGCGAGGTCACGGAGGTCACGGAGTCTCGGGCTCCGAGCGAGGTCACGGAGTCTCTGGTTCCGAGCGAGGTCACGGAGTCCCGGGCTCCGAGCGAGGTCACGGATTCTCCGGTTCCGAGCGAGGTCACGGAGGTCACGGAGTCTCGGGCTCCGAGCGAGGTCACGGAGTCTCGGGCTCCGAGCGAGGTCACGGAGTCTCGGGCTCTTAGCGAGGTCACGGAGTCTCGGGCTCCTAGCGAGGTCACGGAGTCTCGGGCTCCGAGCGAGGTCACGGAGTCGCAGGTTCCGAGCGAGGTCACGGAGTCTCAGGTTCCGAGGTCACAGAGTCTCGGGCTCTGAGGTCACGGAGTCTCGGGCTCCTTGCGAGGTCACGGAGTCTCGGACTCTGAGGTCACGGAGTCTCAGGTTCCGAGGTCACAGAGTCTCGGGCTCCTTGCGAGGTCACGGAGTCTCGGACTCTGAGGTCACGGAGTCTCGGGCTCCTTGCGAGGTCACGGAGTCTCGGACTCCGAGGTCACGGAGTCTCGGGTTCCGAGCGAGGTCACGGAGTCTCGGGCTCCGAGCGAGGTCACGGAGTCTCGGGCTCCGAGGTCACAGAGTCTCGGGCTCCTAGCGAGGTCACGGAGTCTCGGGCTCCGAGCGAGGTCACGGAGTCTCGGGCTCTGAGGTCACGGAGTCTCGGGCTCCTAGCGAGGTCACGGAGTCTCAGGTTCCGAGGTCACGGAGTCTCGGGCTCTGAGGTCACGGAGTCTCGGGCTCCGAGCGAGGTCACGGAGTCTCTGGTTCCGAGCGAGGTCACGGAGTCTCGGGTTCCGAGCGAGGTCACGGAGTCTCAGGTCACGGAGTCTCAGGTTCCGAGCGAAGTCACGGAGTCTCGGGTCACGGAGTCTCGGGTTCCGAGCGAGGTCACGGAGTCTCGGGTTCCGAGCGAGGTCACGGAGTCTCGGGCTCCGAGCGAGGTCACGGAGTCTCAGGTTCTTAGCGAAATCACGGAGTCTCAGGTTCCGAGCGAGGTCACGGAGTCTCGGGTTCTGAGCGAGGTCACGGAGTCTTGGGTTCCGAGCGAGGTCACGGAGTCTCGTGTTCTGAGCGAGGTTACGGAGTCTCGGGTTCTTAGCGAGGTCACGGAGTCTCGGGTTCTTAGCGAGGTCACGGAGTCTCGGGTTCTTAGCGAGGTCACGGAGTCTCGGGCTCCGAGCGAGGTCACTGAGTCTCGGGTTCTTAGCGAGGTCACGGAGTCTCGGGTTCTGAGGTCACAGAGTCTCAGGTTCCGAGCGAGGTCACGGAGTCTCGGGTTCTGAGCGAGGTCACTGAGTCTCGGGTTCTTAGCGAGGTCACGGAGTCTCAGGTTCCGAGGTCACGGAGTCTCGGGCTCTGAGGTCACGGAGTCTCTGGTTCCGAGCGAGGTCACGGAGTCTCTGGTTCCGAGCGAGGTCACGGAGTCTCAGGTTCTGAGCGAGGTCACGGAGTCTCGGGTCACGGAGTCTCGGGTTCCGAGCGAGGTCACGGAGTCTCGGGCTCCGAGCGAGGTCACGGAGTCTCGGGTTCCGAGCGAGGTCACGGAGTCTCGGGTTCCGAGCGAGGTCACGGAGTCTCGGGCTCCGAGCGAGGTCACGGAGTCTCGGGTTCTTAGCGAGGTCACGGAGTCTCAGGTTCCGAGGTCACGGAGTCTCGGGTTCCGAGCGAGGTCACGGAGTCTCGGGTTCTGAGCGAGGTTACGGAGTCTCGTGTTCTGAGCGAGGTCACAGAGTCTCAGGTTCCGAGCGAGGTCACGGAGTTTCGGGTTCTGAGCGAGGTCACGGAGTCTCGTGTTCTGAGCGAGGTCACGGAGTCTCGGGTTCTTAGCGAGGTCACGGAGTCTCGGGCTCCGAGCGAGGTCACGGAGTCTCAGGCTCTGAGGTCACGGAGTCTCAGGTTCTTAGCGAGGTCACGGAGTCTCGGGCTCCGAGCGAGGTCACTGAGTCTCGGGTTCTTAGCGAGGTCACGGAGTCTCAGGTTCCGAGCGAGGTCACGGAGTCTCGGGTTCCGAGCGAGGTCACTGAGTCTCGGGTTCTTAGCGAGGTCACGGAGTCTCGGGTTCTTAGCGAGGTCACGGAGTCTCGGGTTCTTAGCGAGGTCACGGAGTCTCAGGTTCCGAGCGAGGTCACTGAGTCTCGGGTTCTGAGGTCACGGAGTCTCAGGTTCTTAGCGAGGTCAATGTCAGGTTCCTCAGAAACGTTGGGGGACACATGTTGACGTTCTGCACAGCAGGGGAAGTACAGCGAAGGCCATCAGAGAGGCACTGTCCACTCTCTCCACACTTTGCATCTTTGCAACACAAGCGAGTAATGTCTCTCTTTCTGTAGGTGCTGGGTTTATAAATAGCGCTGGTTGAATGGCCGCATCTCTGACTACCCCCCCCCTGCCAACAGGACTCACACGGTTCGGGTTCGGGCTGTGACACCATATCGCTGTCTGAAACATTGCCGTGTACATGTTGTTGAAATGCATCCTCTGTTGGCGGCAGATCTTCCGAGGCTGCATCTGTTGTCGATGCAATTATGAACCTCAGTTCTTCCAAGTTTGTGCACATCAGTCCGATTTCCTTTTTTCCATATAAGTGCAAATTCTCTTGCGACTGGCAAGGACTCTTCCAAGCTGGCAGAGTCCAAAATGGGCCAGATCTTTGAGCTCGCTGAGATAGGTCTTGAGTTTGGTGAATGCTGTTGTCTTTCCTATTCTGTACACTTGTTGTGCCCCAGCCAGTGAGTGCACGGCATGCTGGGAGACAGTTATGGCGCGTTTCCACTGCAGCGGGTAGCTCGCTTTAAGCGTGCCGAGCCGTGCGGGGCCCGTTTTTGGTTGCGCTTCCACTTGGACTAGTTTTGGCCCGGGGCGACTTTTTCACCTTTTTTCTGGCCCGACTAAATCGTGGTTCTAGGGCCAGGAACAACCGGGCTGAGTCGGGCTGAGCATGCTAAACTAGAGAGAGAATCGCTGGCAAGGGGCTACAACTACAACAAGATGAACATATGTGACCGTGATTTAATTGTAATACACGTTTCAAAATGATGCCGAAGTAACAACACACTGATACCGGTTAGTAACAACCATGAATTAATGCTTTGAGTCTGCAGACAGACGGCAGAGAAACACCTTTTAAAATGCGTGTTTTCTGAATGGAGATCGGCTAAGCTAACGTTGTATATGCTCCGCCGTCCACACTCACAGCAACGGCCTACAGACATAAATAAAGCAGCGACTGTATTCTCCATGACACAGGCAGTCTGCGGTTTGTACTTGTTTAACTGTTGTCTAGTTTCTGAACAGATATGAGGAGCTGAGAGCTCTGAGGGCTAACAGCTAACGGCTGTGTTGTTTTTTGGGGCGCTCATTGAAGATGACGTCACAGCTCCGCCTACACTGCGTTACCATAGTGACTGCCCCAGTTCCTAAACTGTAATGGAAACGCAGCATTAAAGTGAGCCGGGCCTAATAAGGCCTAACCAAACCGAGCGAGGCCGAGCGAGGCCTGCAGTGGAAACGCGCCATTAGACATGTCTTTTCCGATGTTCTCACATGTGGTGTTGACGGGGACATATCTCTCTCTCATTCCATGGCCTGCATGCATGCACACTATGAACCACACATTGAATTGCTTGCATAATATACACCACACCTCATCAGACGTCACAACGATACATCTTGCAGAGTCATATTCCCGCATCATTGTGAGGTCTGACGACACAGAGGTGGAAGTGCTGCTCATATATTATGCAAGCAATGAAATGTGAAGAGTAAGCATAATTCAGCATAAAGGATGTACAGAAACACTTTTTTGGAAAAATATGAGAATGAAGAAAGGTAATTGAAGATGAGAAATGATTGTATATGTATGTATAAATGTAAATGTATGTAGGAATAACTTGCATAATGATTTAAAGGACAATCATTGATCAAGTAGGGGTGGGAATTAATAAGCATTTGCTTCCTCCTGCTCCCTTTCGGACACATATGATTTATTATTATTATTATTATTAATATGAAGACATTTTTTGTTTTTTTTGTTGAATATACAAATTATTACCATGAATGTGGATAAATACTGTGTTATAACAATACGGTATTCTGTTTTTCACATTTGTTATTTGTTATTTTTTAATCTGTTCGAAATAAAGAAAGAAAGAAAGAAAGAAAGAAAGAAAGAAAGAAAGGATGTTTCAAATGAATTCACCCAACCGAGAAATACTTTTGAAAGGAGATATACTCAACACATTGCTATGCAGTGAAGAGTTCTCCAGTGGTTTAGTGCACACCATACCAACATCAGATCGGTTTTACATCTGGTATACTTATATCATTAGGATAACATGTCCCTCACAAGTTGCCAATTTGAAGGTCTGTTTTTAAAACTATTATTTCCGTCAAAGTGAGTCTTCAGTACAGTACGTCAGTAAACTGAAGATCATGGTTTGAATGAGAGTACAAACAAAATGTGACTACAATATTCATAGCTGTCCAGTCACATATAATCATACAAGTAAAATCACAAAGAACTCAGATATTTGGAATTTCCGGGACTTTATTAATGAGAAAACAAAGTACAAAACAAATTAAATATCAGAGCAACGTCTAGTTTACAAAACTAAGAGAAAAAAGGTCCCTCATTCCTAAATACTAGCAGAAAAGCATCGATAGGTAAAAGCAGCCCGCCAGGAATTCAGCTAAATAGCTCAAAACAGAGCAAAGAAAGATATTTTGAAACAAAAACATAATCCTGATTCATTTAGAAAAACCTCAATTCAATGATCTATCAGACAGAGAGAAATATACAAGTATTTACACAAATGGAAACAACATTTTGTACTGGGGCGTATATTTAGGAGCGTGTGCACTTTTAGAGACGTAGCAACCAGATGGAAGTACATTACATGTCTCTTGTTATAGATGCTTTACCCAAAGTGACTTGCATACATTCTGTACTGCGGACACTCCCCACAGGTCTTCCTCAGGGACACGATATGCTGACTGCAGTGGGGATCGAACCAGTGAAGATCAGCGCACTATCCCACTAGCCTCTCAGTGTACGTTCAATAATGTCATACAAACCACAATCATCCATTTCCTCACGCAGCATAGATGTGTGAATTTCTCTCAAGCCACATTTGTACATTCTTAAAATATCTATGATTCATTTAAATGTTTTGTAAAAGAAAACTTTAACGACTATGATTATGAAGTAATTTGTATAATAGATTGACTTTCTAAAGGTTATTATTTGAGCTTGAAACTTCATCTGACCTGCTTCTCAAAATAAATGTCCCTTTAAAATCATATCACTTTCACCGCTTGTTATTCTTTGTATTAAGAGGATTTTGCACATAGTTCAAGGCAGCAGGTGAATAGTTCAGACGAAGCACCTCACTGCGGGTTCATTGAGGATCTAGTTTCTCAGAGAGCTCAGAGCTGGAGGCAGGGGTTTGGAAATTAAAAGCAGAGAAAAGTCTAAAATGTTTTAATCCACCGTCACTTGTACGACACTTTTAATTGACCAAAAAGAGATGATTCCACTTTAATATACAGCTTTATATCTCTTTCCACCCCAGCAAAAGCCATTCAGATCATCATATACTGTCTTGTCTATCTTTAGTTTAATAACTACTTTAGTTATTAAATAATTACATTTATAAATTATTATTTCAATCATGAAAACTGTTCTTATTATACATCTATGATGAAAACAGACGAACTACGTCCTTTGTGAAGAATCCAGCAGCTGTGATGTGATTGGTCGGTTTTCGTTACGTCACAGGTCCACACAGCGTGACAGCCAATAGCAGCGTACATGCAAATCTGATTCAAAAATAATTCCCGGGAAATCTTAAATTTCGCGCGTAATATCCTCTCTCCGTGTCAGATATCGGCTAGAAACCATATTTATGTATGTAGCTTGTGAAGAATAATGAATGGAAGGACATGGATAGCTGGATATATATTCTAGAATCGTTTGAAATGATAAAAGTGGAAGCAAAACGGGACAAGATGAGAAACGGGTTTTCGGTGGATATTAACGCGGAGTGTTCCGAGAATAGATCGACCGGATCTTCTTCTTCGTTCTACATCGGTAGCACCGTGGACATTAAACATCTTTTCCACAAGCCGATTGAGGATCTAAATGACCTAACAACCCCCCGGATTGTCAACAATAACCGGGATAGTGCAGACATTGAAGAAGGAACAAGTTAAGGTACGTTATGTGGAATTTGTAAGGGGATCTGGGGTCGTTTTGGAGAGTAGATGGAAAGCTGATATGCTATGTTGTGGGTACAAATCTAATTCTTTAGCAGCTGTCCGTAGTAACCTGGAAGATATTTCGGACATTAACAGACTTAACATAACCCTTTTATCATGCATTTGGTCGTGTTTATTAGTCAAAATGTCGGAGGTTGTCCCTCTCGTCTCGATAGGCTTATTTTATTCACATTATGTTACAAGCTGGTTAACATTAAGCGTTATCTAGCTTCTTATCAAATAGTGACATTAGGTGAGGAGGATGTATGTGATGTTAGTGACATTAGCACCATTTGTAACCTGAAATGCAACTTAATTTAGCTACATCAAGCACGCGGAGGCTACCATTGTTGTTACCGGAAGTGCAAAACCGTTCTTCAAAATAAAGATGAATGCTTGAAAGGAAAAAGGTATCATATATTATAGGTGATGGGAAGATGTTGTTTTTCTGGTTGGTTAAACACCAGTGACTAAAAGAACTGTGCTGCTTAATACAACATAATATTACCACCGGACACCCATTGGATTAAGGCCATGCAAAGGGTGTATTAATCCAATTAATGTAGTCCAGCCTTCAAACTTTTGATGTGGCTTGGGGGGCGGGGCTTACCAAAGAGTAGTTTGGCATCCTGAGTGACAGACAGAAATATAACTCAACACTTTCTATACACAATACTCCCGAGATAGGTGGGAAACCAAACTGATACCAGCGACATCATTGTACTTCATGATAAAAACTTGAACTTTCAAATAAATTGTATTTTTTGGAATGACCGAAACTCATGACCCCGATATAGCTCCATACATTTCCCCATGAAAACGGCCCTATATTTCAATTTCATGTGCTTTACTGTTTTTATTTTGAAAGGGACTCAGTGCAGCCATGGCTCTATTTCTGTATTTCCGGTGTTTTACCTTTGAGGCATCACACCGCGCCTGGTCGGAACATACTTTCTGCACACTTTGCGCTATTAATGCTGCACAGGCTGACAGTGCTTTAACACACCGAGTTTCTCTGTGAACACCCTGGTAAGAAACTCACTGAATTAACTGGTTTAATTCTGTCCACGAGCAAACTCATGCGAGGCCTTTTGGTGAGCGTGGGGAGGGGGATGGGGAAATGTTGCTCCAACTAGCTAAACACTGCAGAAAGAAGCTAGCTGCTGTCCCAGGTAATGCCACTCCTTTTAAAACCACAATTAACCAGCTCCAGGTGAATATTTAAACATATAATATAACGCAGAAACATGCACAATGCTTCCAACTGCATGCATGTTCAGTCACAAGTCAATACAGTCACTTGTTTTGACTGTATTTTGAATAAAATGACCATTGATATAATCAGGTGTTTGTCTAAATTTGCAATTTAATTTTTTTTTCCAGGTAAAAAGAAGGCTGGAGCTGGAAGCAGGAGAAACCCAGGACCTTCAGGATGGAGACAGGACCTCCAAATCCAAACAACTGGTGGCTCCTCTGTCCCAAACACCAGGGAAGGGTAAGACTATATGAATTACTTTATTTAGTAATTAATAGCTAATGTTCTAGTCCTCTGCGACCAACGTGGTTGATACTGACCTGTACTTTTGTCTCAAACTGTCACATGACTCAGACTTTGTGGTTACTATGATAAATAACTTGACATTACTTAACATTACATGACATGTCAATTGTTAGCTGTAAAATGTGCAATTTTGCAGCTAACAACATTAATTACTTTATTTGGGAGTGGCTATATACAGGACGGTCCTGCACAGAAGCCCTGAAATGGCTTTTTATGTAGTCTACAGAAATATGGATATAATTGGTGTACAATTAACGTTTACAGCAGGATAAATGACAACAATGTACAGCATACTACATACAATTCAAAAGACGGTTTCTCCGATTTCTAAAATAAAAATGCCGGCGTAGCCGATAAATGATTTGTGTTGCTTTCAATGCAAAATCACTACACGTCAACGAAATGTCGGCGTATTCTTTAAAGAAAAACCTTCAGTTTTAATAAAACCGAGTAGTCTTTAAAGTATGCAGTGATATCCTTTACAAGTAAAACATTGTGCATTGGAAAATATAAAGTAGAAAATGATTGAAACAACATAAAAAGATAAGCCAAAAAAAAGACTGAAATCAGCATAAAAAGCTAAGCAGTTGGAAAGAGATTTAATTGCCACAATTTTATATTGAGGGGAAACTTATTGAAAATAATGTTGTCGTGAGAATATTTATCTGTGAATCCTATCCCTACATTACCACCCCGCGAAACTTGCTTAAGCATGCTATAATAGCCCGGTCTGTATATAGTCATTTGACGTTAGCTGCAGGACCGTCCTGTATATAGCCTCGGCCACTTTATTTAGTAATTACTAGCTAATGTTCTAGTCCTCTGCGACCAACGTGGTTGATACTGACCTGTACTTTTGTCTCAAACTGTCACACGACTCAAACTTTGTGGTTACTATGATAAATAACCTGGGGAATTTGACATTACTTAACATTACATGACATGTCAATTTTGGTGTGTTTAAGTGTCTTGCCCAGGGACACACAGACATGCTGACTATTACACATAAGCGACAGATAACTCACAAGTACCCGTTGTACATTCATCACTTTCTTGTTTTAGTTTTTAATAGCCGATGTTCTAGTCCTCTGCGACCAAAGTGGTTGATGCCAGTCTGTATTTTTGTCTCAAACTGTCATGTGACTCAAACTGTGGGGACCATGATAAGTAACCTGGGGAACTTGACATTACATAACCATACAATACATTTTAAACATAGTATTGCCAAAGCATTCTGCACAAGGCGTTATGACGGAACAAAACAAAAGGAAACACTTAATATAAATATCAACAATACATGACTGCATAACACAGAACATACTGTATATGCCAGTGCTTCTCAATGTGTGGCCCGCGGACCACTGGTGGCCCGTGAGCGCCCCCTAGTGGTCCGCGAGTATATTGGTAACATTTCACATTTTAAATAAATAAGTTAATTTAAGTTTTCCGCACTCTCGCGTGAATATCTCCGCAATGGAGCGAGCTTAAGTTTCACTTTCGATTGCATGATATAGCCCAGCGCAACACCTTCGTCACACATGTTGCCACTTGTTTGTTCTATTTTCAGGTGATTTGTAATATGTTCTAGAAAAACGATGTGATTTTGGATATTTGTGAAGATAGGTGGTCCGCGAGTGTTTTTTTATTGATTAAGTCCTTGGTATGAAAAAGTTTGAGAAACACTGGTATATGCCAACAGCTTGCAACGTGTTAGACGCTTTCACCCAAAGCGACTTACATACTCGATACTGTGGGCAATCCCAACAGGAGCAAATAGCGTCTGAGGGACACAACGACATGCTGACTGCAGTGGGGTTTGAACCTGTGCTCCCCTGATCTGAAGATCAACGCACTTCCCCACTGAGCCACATCCTCAATTTGAATTCTGCCAAAGTCCCATTATGCTGCATCTGCATTTAAGTTAAAAAGAGCAATTTGAATTGATTTTAAAATGCATATACAATTGCAAAAATACGAAGAAATTAACGACAAAATTAAATGTTTTCAGTTTTAAGGAGTGGTGAGTAATGACGTATTTTGCAGGCCAACCCGGAAGTTAGCATGGCAAGAAGCAGCCTCTATTTTAGGTCCCATAGAGGCGTGGGACATTTACTAATGGGGTATTTACTGACCTACTTTATGTCTTCAACTTGTGTTTACCACAGACCTTATTTTAGGTATCTAACCGGAAACCTGTTCAAAAAGACTGGCAAGAGAAGGGCACTGTGTGTGGTTCAATGCACCACTCTTATGTCACGAGTAGGGTTGGGTATCGTTTGAATTTCCACGATTCTACTTTTCGATTCCGGTTCTTAACGGTTCTCGATTCCGGTTCTTTGAAAGAATTTAAAACAGTTCTTGTTGAGAAAAACAAGCATACCTGCCTCTCAGGCATACCGGGAAGAAATGTTTGAACATTTTAAAGCAAAATGCTTCAATCTGGTGCACTTTAAGCAGAATGACTAGAGACTAGTACAACTCTAAACACCCATATGAAAAAGATCGGTTTACATTTTAATAATTAAATAAGTATGTGAACATAACCATATCTTATTCATATCTTATTTTACTATTTTATTTATGCATATTTTTTTATCTCCAGTTTAAAACGATATGTCTGGGTTACTGTCCTATAGTTTACATTGGAATGATTTCAAACCTGTTTCATCCCAATAATTATAAAGGAGAGCCTTGGAAATATGTGTTTACATAAATTGTGATCAAACCGTTTGAGACCCACTGAGATAACTTCTAAAGTGAACTATCTAAACACTCGGAGTCCTTTACCTCACTGAGCTGAAGTTATCAGCCTCTCAGTCTGACTGGAGAGGACTCTCCTCCACATCATTGTAGAAACATCTTCCTCTTCTGTTAGAGCAGCTAGCACCAGATGCTAATAACAACAGCGCCCTCCCTTTCTCCCTCGCTTGCACTTTGGCTGTGAGCTGCGGTTGCCAGATAAGCCAACATCCCCCATTTTCATCACTTACAGCGCCCGTCGTACAGGGCGAATGAAAAGTGTAACCGGGATGAAAAGGGTGTTACATTTACTTAATTATGAATGTTGTTACATCAAGGCCGAAAATTAGGATGAGCACCAACGGTCAAAACATTTTTCTTTCCTCCCAGAGCTGTCAGCGCAGCGCCTCCACAGATCTGGCGCCCTAGGCGAACATCTATAACGCCAGTGCGACGGGCCGGCCCTGGTCTCAGGTTACGCTGTAGGAAGTGTAGGTACAACGCTACATTTCCCGCCCCGCCGCAGTCATACAGTAGGCTACGGAGAGCGGCGAGAAACATTTCCTCAGGCATCGAAAAGCGCAACCGAAATTCACATTTCTAAATGATGCCGTTGGAATCAAAATGTTGGTTCTCGGTACCCAACCCTAGTCATGAGGTCAAGGCAAGATGTAGTAGAAGTAATTAGGAGAGGAATCGAGCAGTGTAATTATTGGACACCAGTTGTTTTGACCTAGCCAAAGCATTTGACACTAGATCACCACATTATGTCTAATGTTGTGTTGTCTCGTTTCGCCATTTGCTGGTTTCAGAGTTATCTAACCGACCGCACTCAATGCGTCAGGCTGGGTAGTACTGTCTCTGACCCTGTCACCTTGGAGAAGGGAGTTCCACAGGGCTCTATTTTGGGGCCTTTGCTCTTTTTTATTATATGTAAACAATATCTGCAATCAGATGCAATATGTATGCTGATGACACTATTGTATACTCATGGGCTCCTTCTCTGGATATGGCCGTTTCCAATTTTAAATCTGATGTCATCACGCTGCAGCATGCACGTCTTGATTCAAAACTGCTATTGAACAGTGAGAAAACCAAAGCAATGCTTTTTGCTCCCAAGTCAGCGTCCTCTTGCCTCTCCATTGACACCCTTGATGGCGTCGCCGTTGAGTTTGTCGATGCCTACACATATCTGGGCTTTTGGTTGGACAGAAATCTGAACTTCAAACACCACGTTGAAGTTCTAACAAAGAAATTGAAATTCATTCTTGGCTTCCTTTTCAGACTTAAATGTTGTTTTTCAACTTCATCCCGTAAAAGGTTGGTCTCCGGCTCCTGTCCCAGCTGGACTACGGTGATACATCTATAGATCTGCCTGTCTCACTGTTTTGGCCACACTTGACCCACTCTACCATGGATGCCTGGATACGGGTCCAGGTTCCTGCCGTGCGGACTGAGGCTGGAGGAAGGAGTCTTTTTCATTCTGGTCCTTGGTCTTGGAATGACCTTCAGTCACGCCTCAGACTGAGGGCACTTGTCTCAATAGCCGGTTTTAAATTGAAGTTGTCTGAAGTCCTTACCTCCAGCTGCTCTTGCAGTAATAAGTAGTACCTTTCTTACTGTCCTAATGTGCTCAATGTAGGGACTGCTTTTTCGTCTTTTGTTTTCTTAGTTATGTTCTCTGTATTTTATATGTATGCGTTATGTGTAACGTTGCTGCCTTCTTGGCCAGGTCAGCTTTGCAAATGAGATTCTATCTCAATGTTTTATCTGGTTAAATAAAAAAAATAAAATGTTTTGACACGCAACAGTTCAATGGATCCAGCCGCAATGAATTGTGGGACAGCATATTTTTTTCGTAAAGGATGATCCAGTGAACCCTCCCTATGCCAGAGTAGATAAGAGAGGAATCAATAAAGTGATTGAATTTGACTTCTCATGGACTAAGATACCTTCGGCTCACTTGACTCGGTAAGGAAGCAAAAAGACTGGCTTTAAATCAATTTAGATTTGTTACGTGCACTTTCCAGCACCACTATTCATTGTATATTGTTAAGTACTTAGTAGTTGTCCAAAGTTGCATTTATACGTATTCTTCTCTGTTTTTCTGGAAGTACCCATCACCTCCCAGATGTTTCCCAGTTCCCTTTTTTCTCTCGCCATATTTCCAGTGAACCGCTGGATTATGATTATCTTTTATTCCTCTCCATAACTTGTCCTTAAAGTCTTGCTCTCCAAACTCTGTCTTGCTCTCGGTCACAGTCAACACTCTGGACCTAAATAGACTCCAAACATGTCTCGCTCTGAGTATCCATTTTAGAAATCCTTTTAAGAAGTAGCATCTCAAATAAAAACAAAAAATGTCACCTTCCCAGTCCCGCCGGTCTCTGTGAGAAATCACGCTTTAAATCGATTGAGATATTTTTGTATGTGCACTTTCCAGCACCACTATTCATTATATACGGTTAAGTACTCGTAGTCTTGTGTGGAAAGTTTTCCAATACCTGTACACTTCCCTTTTTCTCACGCCATATTTCCAGTGAACCGCTGGATGATTATCTTTTTTTCCTTTCCATAACTTTTCCCTAGTGTGTGTTAACTCAGTATTTCTCAAAGTGGGGGCCCCGACCCCCTGGGGGGCCACCAGGGGGGTCACGCAAAGTTTGGGGGAAAGGGGAATTTCTTTCTTTTTTAAAGTTACATATTTTTTTTTAGATGTTAAATAACTGCATATCTATCAATCTATGTGTCCGATGCCAATCTTTCAATATTTTTTATTTATTCATATTTTATTTTTGTTTTTAAATCACACGACCGCCCTTCAAGCCAATCAGAATCGAGCTGCCGCTACTGAGAGTGAAACTGAGTATCTGCTCAGCTTCTGGAGCAAGTGAGAGCTATATGTTTCGCTCTGCAGCCGGATGAGAGCACGGATGTAGAAAGTATTGTTTATATATATGAATATAAATATGTTAATATTACTGTTGAATATTATATATAATATTATTAATGCATAAGTAGCTTTCAAAAATGCTAAAAATATATGTTAATTGTTCATATTACTGTTCAAGATTATATAATATTAAAAAGACAGAAATCATTTTAAAAATGCTTTAAAAATTTGTTTAATATTGTGTTAAGAATGTTTATAACAGAAGACACAATGGAAACAAAAAATGTTTAGAAGAATAACTGATTATTAATACAAATATATATTAAGAAAATGTATTCAGCTGTACGATTAATTTGTCATATTCTCCATCAAAATGTACTCATCATTTAAAACAAAATTAAACGGGGGGGGGGGGTCCCCGCCAGACGATAATGCGATATGGCAACGTTTGGGAACCCCCGTGTTAACTTCCATGCACTTTCTGTTTCCCTTTAATGTTCACTTTGGAGTTTGATTGTGAAGAACCGGAAGTGTTACCGGATGTTGTGAAGTGTTACGTGTTGTACGTGATATCCGAAGACGGCGGCGTGCTGTCGTGCTAAGACGAAAGTGTCTTATCATCGAGTGACAGTCTGCTCTCCAAACTCGTCTTGCCGTCCGTCACCGTCAGCACTCGGAGTCTCCATCTATGAAGATTCTTCAAAAGGAAGCATCTCAAATGTCTCCCGTTTTCTCCGCAGCTCCCTCCGCCAGTCCCGTAGCCCGCCGGGCGATATGTGAGAAATCTCGCTTTGAAACGTCTCTGGGTTTGTTGACGCGGAGGTTTGCAGACATCATGAGGCGCTCTCATGACGGCGTCGTGGATCTGAACTTCGTCGCCAACGAGCTCAACGCCCCGAAGAGACGCCTCTACGACGTCACCAACGTCCTGGAGGGGATCAAGCTCATCAAGAAGAAGTCCAAGAACTACATCGAATGGTTGTAAGTATGAGTGGCAGTGTGTGTGTGTGTGTGTGTGTGTGTGTGTGTTTCTGTACGTGTGTGTGTGTTTCTGTACGTGGTGTGTGTGTGTGTTTCTGTACGTGGGTGTGTGTGTGTGTGTTTCTGTACGTGGTGTGTGTGTGTGTTTCTGTACGTGGTGTGTGTGTGTGTTTCTGTACATGTGTGTGTGTGTGTGTTTCTGTACATGTGTGTGGGTGTGTGTTTCTGTACGTGTGTTTCTGTACGTGGGTGGGTGTGTGTGTGTTTCTGTACGTGGGTGTGTGTTTCTGTACATGTGTGTGTGTTTCTGTATGTACGTGTGTGTGTGTGTGTTTCTGTACGTGTGTGTGTTTCTGTACGTGGGTGGGTGTGTGTGTGTTTCTGTACGTGTGTGCGTGTTTCTGTACTGATGTGTGTGTACCTGATCTGATGTGTGTGTGTTTCTGTACTGATGTGTGTGTGTTTCTGTACTGATGTGTGTGTACCTGATCTGATGTGTGTGTGTGTTTCTGTACTGATGTGTGTGTTTCTGTACCTGTACTGATGTGTGTGTGTTTCTGTACTTATGCGTGTGTGTGTTTCTGGACTGATGTGTGTGTGTGTTTCTGTACCTGTACTGATGTGTGTGTGTGTCTGTACCGATGTGTGTGTGTCTGTACTGATGTGTGTGTGTGTGTGTAGGGGGGGTGAGGTGAACTCGGCAGCAGATGTGGAGCTGAAGGATCTGGTGGAGCAGGAGAGGATCCTGGACGAGTTGATCCTCAGCTGCAGGAGGCAGGTTCACCGGCTCTATGAGGACCAGAGCACTCAGAAATATCCTTCTGCATTTCAATTCAGCTTCCTTTTGTTGTTGTTGTTGTTGTTGTTGTTGTAACCCAATGTTACCTTTAGTTAGGGCTGCACGATATTGGAAAAAACTGACATATATATATACTGCGATATGAAAAAATACAGGAATTGAAGAAAAGACAAACCGTCCTTTCTTGAACTTGAATGCTAGACAATTGGTATTTTTTTTTTTTACCATATTTAACCGGATGAAGGATTTTAGTCTCGGACTTCTGGATCTTAAGTGATCAGAGCAACAAGCTGAGCTGATCTGATCACGAGAGCCGCGCGAGTTTTCCTTTTGTCGAAAGCAGCGAAAGAATTGCAACATGACGCGTTTGAGTTAATTCGCCTACTTAATATCGCACGTCCTAAAAAAACACGATTATCGTCACGACATATCGTGCAGCCCTGCCTTTCGTCATCTATCACTACTAGCTGTGTCAACAACTTTTAATTCAGATTCAAGGCTTTATTGTCACCAGAATCTTTTTTAATAATAAAAAGAAAACAGATAATGTGCGCATTAGCTACAGTGTAGATATGGCAATGAACATCTGAAGTCCCAGCAGAGCAACATGAATATATAGAAGACAAATAAACCAATACAAATAGTGAAGGAAATAACAATAGAAATAAAATAGTGCAAGAGAATGTTTTGAGATGTGCAAGTAAATACAAATATTTTTCTTTGTTTTTACTGTGCACTCATTTCACCTACGTTACTCCAATCATGTTGTCTATAGTTATTTAGTGCAGTGGTTCTCAAATGGGGGTACGTGGACCCCTAGGGGTACGTTGGGGTACTGCAGGGGGTACTGTGAGATAAAAAAAAAAGAAAGTTAATTAAAAAAATAGCATGCATGATTACAAAATAATCTTAAGCAAGGCAAGTTTATTTATATAGCACTTTTCAACGCAAGGCAATTCAAAGTGCTTTACAAAAAATGAAAGGCATTAAAAAAGAAAAGCTAATAAAATAAACATTAAAAGGAAAAATACATGGATAAAAGTTACAGTGCAGTTTAAGATATGAATAGTTCAATTAAAAGCAGCGACAAAAAGATAAGTTATATAGAAAACACAATTATGTATAAAATATTCCTGGAACCACCAAGGGGGTCCTCGTATAAACATTTCAAATGTGTGTATTGCATTTTATAGTTTTTCATAATATATCATTTCGATTCACTTCAATTGAAAAAAATCTGTTTTAAAGAAATGTGGTCTTTTTTTCATGCATAAGTTAATAAAGGACACACTGATGATATTGTAATTATTTATATAGGCTTTCTCTATCAAAAATGTTGGGGGTCGGTCAGGGGGTGCTTGGCTGAGAAGATGTTTCAAAGGGGGTACATTACTATCCTCAGCTGTGCACAAACTCCTCCAGTCCATTCTGTTCCTTAACCTCGAGGACCACGTTTGCCTATCTGACCTACGAGGACGTCCAACAGATTCCCAGCCTGAAGGAGCAGACTGTGATCGTGATCCGAGCTCCAGCTGAGACGAAACTGGAGGTTCCCCACCCAGAGGAGGTACAAGCATCAACACAAGCACTCCATTACATGCGTCTGTTCTTAATAACATGTTGGGAACATCCTGAGTGTCCCTCTTCTGGAGAGGATCACAGACACATGGATCCTGAGGCTGAAGCTCAAGCCGGGGACCAGGGAGATGTTTCTAACATAAAACTACATTTTTAGTACTTTTCTGTTTGTTATTTTGAGCAAAACACTTCAGAGACATGTTTTTTATATATTTGTATTAATGCTGTCAAAATTATCACGTTAACGGCGGTAATTAATTTTTTTAATTAATTGCGTTCAAATATTTAACGCGCAGAATGTCCCGCCCCATACATCCCACCAGCGCCAGGGTATGGCTGGGGTAGGCTACACCCATACCAAGAAATGGCTCAGCCCCACCATGAAACATGATGTTAAAGTAAGCAAAATAAAGTCCGCCAACTCTCGCCGAGAATTGCACAGACAGCAGTTAGTAAGATTGATTTCAGTAGCCACTCGTCTGGAAATACCGAAGACCAGAAACGGTTTTGAAAACGTCTTCTCAATAGAACATCTTTGATAATGTCTTCTGGCCAATCAGAATCAAGATAACGGCGTGGTGTTGTTGCAGGAATTCCCGACGGAGAATACTTTTTCTGTAGTACAGGGGTGCACATAACTGGTACGCAGGTTATGTGCGTAATCTGAAATGCGTACCGTCACTTGTGTCACAAAGCGCATTTGCGTACCGACGTACTTGTGAAGCTTTTCCAGAAGGCGGTTAGATCACCGGACGACAGAGTCGGTCTCCGTGTGCACAGACAGGCTGCTGTTAACGTCGGTCTGTACAACGGAACTGTGCCAACACTACGCCAACCGGCTGCGGAGGGAGACTCCCCCCTTCACTGGAGAACTGCGCTAAAACAGCTGATCACAACGTTCACACTCTGTGGTCACGAAGTACTCCACTAGCCCCCCCCCCCTCTGTCGACTTTCCTGAAGTACTCCCCCGTTGATAGAAATCAACACGTAATGAATTAAGACCCCACGGTTTGATGATTGATAGGTGTGTGGGCTGTCTTTCATTTTGACACGCAGACAAATGTTATAATAAACATACATACTGTGTTAAATGGATATATCCGCCTTCTTTCATTTATCTTTCCATTCCCAACAATATACATCAATAAATGGCATATTTTGGACATAGTTCGATGGTGATTAATCTGATTTAAAATGTTTAATCGTTTGACAGCCCTAATGTATATACATCTGAGATATATATATAATATATTTCTTAAAAATAGTATGACAGGAGATCTTTAATAAAAGCCCTTTGTTTTCCTTCCTCTCAGAGTCTGCAGGTTCACCTCAGCAGCACTCAGGGTCCCATCGAGGCGTTCCTCTGCTCTGAAAACTCCCTCCCTTTGGGGGCCACGGGGAACTACTTTCACTCCTCCTCAAACGGAAAGACCTCCTCCCCCTTCGTGCCTTGCTCACCTTTCGTCCAGGTGTCTTCCAAAGGTGAGTCGGACACTTTGACATCCCGTCGTCCATCTCTAAAATGTTGCCACCGAGAGACATGTCCATTGGTCAAATCAGGACGATTTTCTTTATGTTCGATTGACTTTTCGAGGGGGAGAAAAAGACGACTACAAATAATGACCATAAAAGCTTTTGATGTGGAAGTTAGTTTACAGAAGACACATGAAGAAGAAGAACATGGAAATGAATAGAAATTGTAAAAAAACACAAATCTAAATCTTAGAATTCGACACTACGAACCCTCATAATAATAATAATAATAAGGGTATATTTAAGTTCAACTGGTTATGACCTTACATCCCACAGGAGGAGACGTGGTGTAAAAAGCAGTTAAGACTCTTAAAGGTGGGGTAGGTAAGAATGGAGAAACCAGCTCGAGCGCGCTAGGACTTGAAAGTACGCAGCCGATCTGCCCCTTCCTTCAGACTTCCTCACAGAGCCCCGCCTCCAACACACACGAACGCGCACACGACCAATGAGGGCACGAGGTAAGTTTGTGCCCCGATGGAAGGCTGACAGGCAGGTAGGCCATCCAGTTACTTTAGCCGGCTCCGATGATTGGTCGTGCTTTTTACAGCGCCACGGCTTCCACAGATGAGATATTTGCATATATTTATTGTCAAAGCATTTAATATATTCATTGCTATCGGGACGTTAAGTGTTTCTGAAGTGAATTACCGACCCCGCCTTTAAGGAGGCAGTAGACTAACAACATGATCCCATTGTGAAAGCTATCATGGCAATTCAATCAATTTTCAAGCCTCTGCTTTTGAGAGGGAAAGAGGGAACTGGTCTATCGCCCAGAGTTCCCGTTAGCCGCTAATTACCGGACTATGACCGGTAAAATATGCTGAAGACCGGAAAATCTAAATCTCAACGGTCAAAGTGTCCGGTCCAAATAATTTCCCCTTAGAGCAATACCACATCAGTTGCGCCACTTATGTGACAGACAAGAGAGTATGTGACAGACAAGAATAGTCAAGTCTAAAGTCTAACACTTAATGTGGAGAAAGAGATGTCCTGGATGGGTTGATTGTGCGTTGATCTGTTGGTAATGCCTCGGGGTTCCGGTGGGCATGTAAACAAATGCATAATGCTGCGCTACACTTTGCGGCCTCACCCGGTTGCATAGCGACGCTTATTGTTGAGGTGTCTTTTGATAAGCAGGTAGTCATATCATTAGCTAGAACTAGCTGGATCTGATTGATATGAGTGAAGTCTGACGGGAGAGAGAGATCAGCCGGTGAGCGGAACAAAACACACTTCAGGTTGAATATCACACGTAGCTATTTTAATTACCTCTCAAACTACCGTAACTACTTTTGAATAATGTAGTTAATCCACTATAATTAGTTTGTTTAATATCATATCAATTAGTTTGAAAGCTCAATAAATAACAAAGAAGACCTTTGACCGGCACTTTTCTCATTTTGTCCGAAAGATTTAAACTTTAACGGACGTGTTGCCCGGCGACGGGAACTCTGCCATCGCCGCAGGTTGAAATGAGTGAAAAGCCAGAAGTCCTTGAGCTGCATGAGCTGAACGTGTGAGGGATATATTTGAAGATGTTTCACGCAGAGCTCACCCCAGCAAACAGCTGCGAGTGGCGATGGAGAAGGATTACATAAAACAATGTTGGATGCAAACTAAATGCCAACACACATCTGAGAGATTGTACTTAAAACTATTTCCTCATCCGGCTTAAAAGACTGGAATAATCTGTGCAAATGTATTAAATATGTATTTACTGTTCTGCAGATTTAACATACGATTTCACCTCCAGTTGAGTCCGTTCTGGTTATTGCAATATATATGTAACCACTAGGAGGCAGTGTGAGCCTTTTTAACGGTTTAAGGCAGTGGTTCCCAAACTTTTTCAGTCGGCCCCCCTTGGGTAATTGGAAATATTTTCCAATTCTCACACAAGTTGCAAAAGGCAGCAGTATGCCCACAGCTCTCTGACCAATGAGATATTTTCGAGCAGTGTGTGTTTACAATTTCTTTCCGAGCCCTGCAGTACTTCCGCGACCCACCAGGGGTCGCGACCCACAGTTTGAAAACCACTGGTTTAAGGGCATCTGTGCAAACGTATCGTATTCAACTAAAATTCAACGAGGTCCAGTTAGAGAAAATGTCCCCATGCAAAGGTCCGGAACTTCAAAATGTCTAACTTGCTTCATGAATTAGTGTGATATGTATTGAAGTAGCTGAAGCTTTATCAACGTCTGCATGTAATCAACAGCTGACTGCCAATCAAATAAAGAAAGTACAATTCAAAAACAACATTTATTGTCAGTTAACATTGAACTAAACAGATATACAGTAAACACTGTGGATGTGTGTAATGTTCCTCTCGGGCTGCATTTAAAAATAAAATGGAGAAAATAAATGAAATAGCTTTTGAAACTATGTGCATCTAAAAGTGCTTAATTTTAGATAAATAAAATTAAAGTGCAGCAGCAGCTTGAGTTTCCCTTTTTCTTTGTTAACCGTTTACATCATGACTCAAACAGTTTCAGCCGATTATAGAACATTATCAGTCTTTACATCATAAACAGCTGAACAGTTAAAGTTTCTCTTTCTGTCCTCTTACATTGCAGTCCCCGTCTCACTTGTTCTGTTCAGAGCGACGGATTGAGCTGGAGCTTGAGCTCATTGGTTAGCCTGGGTTAGCTCATTGGTTTAGCGGCGTTATCTCATTGGTTAGCCTGGGTTAGCTCATTGGTTAGCTTGGGTTGCTAATTGTTAGCCTCGGTTCGCTCCTTGGTTAGCCGGGTTTAGCTCCATTGGTTAGCTGGGTTAGCTCATTGGTTAAGTCATTGTTTAGCCTCTGTTAGTTATACAGGCTCATGGTTAGCCTCAGGTTTCTAGCTCATTGGTTAGCCTGGGTTAGCTTCATTGTTATCCTGGGTTAGCTCATTGGTAGCCTGGGTTAGCTCATTGGTTAGCCTGGGTTAGCTCATTGGTTAGCCTGGGTTAGCTCATTGGTTAGCCTCGGTTAGCTCATTGCGTTAGCCTGGGTTAGCTCATTGTTAGCTCATTGGTTAGCCTGGGTTAGCTCATTGGTTAGCCTTGGTTAGCTCATTGGTTAGCCTGGGTTAGCTCAGTGGTTAGCCTGGGTTAGCTCATTGGTTTAGCCTCGGTTAGCTCATTGGTTAGCCTCGGTTAGCTCATTGGTTAGCCTGGGTTAGCTCATTGGTTAGCTCATTGGGTTAGCCTGGGTTAGCTCATTGGTTAGCCTCGGTTAGCTCATTGGTTAGCCTCGTTAGCTCATTGGTTAGCCTCGGTTAGCTCATTGGTTAGCCTGGGTTAGCTCATTGGTTAGCCCTGGGTTAGCTCATTGGTTAGCCTCGGTTTAGCTCATTGGGTTAGCCTGGGTTAGCTCATTGGTTAGCTCATTGGTTAGCCTGGGTTAGCTCTTGGTTAGCCTGGGTTAGCTCATTGGTTAGCCTGGGTTAGCTCATTGGTTAGCTCATTGGTTAGCCTGGGTTAGCTCATTGGTTAGCCTCGGTTAGCTCATTGGTTAGCCTCGGTTAGCTCATTGGTTAGCCTGGGTTAGCTCATTGGTTAGCCTGGGTTAGCTCATTGGTTAGCCTGGGTTAGCTCATTGGTTAGCCTGGGTTAGCTCATTGGTTAGCTCATTGGTTAGACTCGGTTAGCTCATTGGTTAGCCTGGGTTAGCTCATTGGTTAGCCTCGGTTAGCTCATTGGTTAGTCTCGGTTAGCTCATTGGTTAGCCTCGGTTAGCTCATTGGTTAGCCTCGGTTAGCTCATTGGTTAGCCTCGGTTAGCTCATTGGTTAGCCTGGGTTAGCTCATTGGTTAGCCTCGGTTAGCTCATTGGTTAGCCTGGGTTAGCTCATTGGTTAGCCTGGGTTAGCTCATTGGTTAGCCTGGGTTAGCTCATTGGTTAGCCTGGGTTAGCTCATTGGTTAGCTCATTGGTTAGCCTGGGTTAGCTCATTGGTTAGCCTCGGTTAGCTCATTGGTTAGCCTCGGTTAGCTCATTGGTTAGCCTCGGTTAGCTCATTGGTTAGCCTCGGTTAGCTCATTGGTTAGCCTCGGTTAGCTCATTGGTTAGCCTGGGTTAGCTCATTGGTTAGCCTGGGTTAGCTCATTGGTTAGCCTCGGTTAGCTCATTGGTTAGCCTGGGTTAGCTCATTGGTTAGCCTGGGTTAGCTCATTGGTTAGCTCATTGGTTAGCCTGGTTAGCTCATTGGTTAGCCTGGGTTAGCTCATTGGTTAGCCTGGGTTAGCTCATTGGTTAGCCTGGGTTAGCTCATTGGTTAGCTCATTGGTTAGCCTGGGTTAGCTCATTGGTTAGCCTGGGTTAGCTCATTGGTTAGCCTGGGTTAGCTCATTGTTAGCCTGGGTTAGCTCATTGGTTAGCCTCGGTTAGCTCATTGGTTAGCCTCGGTTAGCTCATTGGTTAGCCTGGGTTAGCTCATTGGTTAGCTCATTGGTTAGCCTGGGTTAGCTCATTGGTTAGCTCATTGGTTAGACTCGGTTAGCTCATTGGTTAGCCTGGGTTAGCTCATTGGTTAGCCTGGGTTAGCTCATTGGTTAGCCTCGGTTAGCTCATTGGTTAGCCTGGGTTAGCTCATTGGTTAGCCTGGGTTAGCTCATTGGTTAGCCTGGGTTAGCTCATTGGTTAGCCTGGGTTAGCTCATTGGTTAGCTCATTGGTTAGCCTCGGTTAGCTCATTGGTTAGCCTCGGTTAGCTCATTGGTTAGCCTGGGTTAGCTCATTGGTTAGCTCATTGGTTAGCCTCGGTTAGCTCATTGGTTAGCCTGGGTTAGCTCATTGGTTAGCTCATTGGTTAGCCTGGGTTAGCTCATTGGTTAGCCTGGGTTAGCTCATTTGTTAGCTCATTGGTTAGCCTGGGTTAGCTCATTGGTTAGCTCATTGGTTAGCCTCGGTTAGCTCATTGGTTAGCCTGGGTTAGCTCATTGGTTAGCCATTGGTTAGCTCATTGGTTAGCTCATTGGTTAGCCTTGGTTAGCTCATTGGTTAGCTCATTGGTTAGCCTGGGTTAGCTCATTGGTTAGCTCATTGGTTAGCCTGGGTTAGCTCATTGGTTAGCCTGGGTTAGCTCATTGGTTAGCTCATTGGTTAGCCTGGGTTAGCTCATTGGTTAGCCTGGGTTAGCTCATTGGTTAGCCTGGGTTAGCTCATTGGTTAGCCTGGGTTAGCTCATTGGTTAGCCTGGGTTAGCTCATTGGTTAGCCTGGGTTAGCCTGGGTTAGCTCATTGGTAGCCTGGGTTAGCTCATTGGTTAGCTCATTGGTTAGCCTGGGTTAGCTCATTGGTTAGCCTCGGGTTAGCTCATTGGTTAGCCTGGGTTAGCTCATTGGTTAGCCTGGGTTAGCTCATTGGTTAGCCTGGGTTAGCTCATTGGTTAGCCTGGGTTAGCTCATTGGTTAGCCTGGGTTAGCTCATTGGTTAGCCTCGGTTAGCTCATTGGTTAGCTCATTGGTTAGCCTCGGTTAGCTCATTGGTTAGCCTGGGTTAGCTCATTGGTTAGCTCATTGGTTAGCCTCGGTTAGCCTGCGCTGGAACCATATCGGGCTCTGAGACTGCTTATTTTTTGTGACCTCAGTTCTGAGTTGAGGAATGTTTGGTCAAACACTTTGTGTTTTGTCTCATAGTGGCGTGTTGTCTCTTTTAATGAGTGCCACGGTCTCTGAACAAATGAGACGCACTGGCTCTGTGCTCCCAGTGGGCCGGATGAACAAGAACGAGTCCACTCAGGGTTAAAAGCTCTGTTCTCACCGTCCACGTTCCTCTTCTTGCAGAGCGCCATGTGTCATTATGTGTCTCTCCCTGTCTGCCGCTAACACGCCTGTTCACTCTCCTCTCCACTTCTCTCCCTGTATCGCTAATTATTCTCTTCACTCTCTTCCTCTCCGCTTCTCTCTGCCGTGCTCTCGTCTCTTCTTCTGTGTTTCTCTCCCTGTATCGCTCGCTCGTCTCTTCTTCTGTGTTTCTCTCCCTGTATCGCTCGCTCGTCTCTTCTTCTGTGTTTCTCTCCCTGTATCGCTCGCTCGTCTCTTCTTCTGTGTTTCTCTCCCTGTATCGCTCGCTCGTCTCTTCTTCTGTGTTTCTCTCCCTGTATCGCTCGCTCGTCTCTTCTTCTGTGTTTCTCTCCCTGTATCGCTCGCTCGTCTCTTCTTCTGTGTTTCTCTCCCTGTATCGCTCGCTCGTCTCTTCTTCTGTGCTTCTCTCCCTGTATCGCTCGCTCGTCTCTTCTTCTGTGTTTCTCTCCCTGTATCGCTCGCTCGTCTCTTCTTCTGTGTTTCTCTCCCTGTATCGCTCGCTCCTCTCTTCTGTGTTTCTCTCCCTGTATCGCTCGCTCGTCTCTTCTTCTGTGCTTCTCTCCCTGTATCGCTCGCTCGTCTCTTCTTCTGTGCTTCTCTCCCTGTATCGCTCTCGCTCGTCTCTTCTGTGTTTCTATCCCTGTATCGCTCGTCTCTTCTTCTGTGTTTCTCTCCCTGTATCACTCGCTCGTCCCTTCTTCTCTGTTTCTCTCCCTGTATCACCCGCTCCTCTCTTCTGTGTTTCTCTCCCTGTATCGCTCGCTCGTCTCTTCTGTGTTTCTCTCCCTGTATCGCTCGCTCGTCTCTTCTTCTGTGTTTCTCTCCCTGTATCGCTCGCTCGTCTCTTCTTCGGTGTTTCTCTCCCTGTATCACTCGCTCGTCTCTTTCGCCCCCTGTCGGCAACGGTTAAAATAGAATAGCCCCATCAAAATTTAATTCCCCTATTAATGTATTGATTATAGATCCGGGTCCGTATAGGTCCGGGTCCGTATAGGTCCGGGTCCGTATAGGTCCGGGTCCTCCTGTTGCCGACCCCTGGTCTATATGATGAAAATAGTGCCTTTTTTAAAGGTGAAGGGTACTCTAACATAGAAAAGCAGGAATAACGGCAGGTAAAGCAAAGAACTGAGGGAGTGTATGGAGCATAACATCTCAAATGTGAACGTTTTTAGACAACTTAAATTTGACAGAAAATGCTTTAAATGGAAATAAGGCCATCAGAAAAGAGTGATTTTAAAAGCCATGTGAACAAAGGCTGTGTCGAGTAGAGAGGGTTTCCGATACTGTATTTACTTGCCACTCATGTCCTTTTGTGTAAAGCACTTTGAATTGCCTTGTGTTGAAAGATGCTGTATAAATAAGCGTGCCTTGCTCTGCTCAGGGAATGCTATTAAAGGAAATAAGGCCATCAGAAAAGAGTGACTTAAAAGCCACGTGAACAAAGGTTTGGGTTTCTGTATTTACTTTGTAGTCTGCTCAGACTTGCTTCGCGCATTTAAACATTCACGCTCTCTTTGCTCTCCTCCCATACCCCCTTTCCAGACAAAGATAACCGTACCTCGGGACTCGATAATACCTCCAACACGCCGCCCGGACCGACCCTAAACCCACCTGCCGTCTCCCCCGTCTCCCCCATGCAAACCTCCCTCCAATCCCAGAGTTTTGTGACCCTCGCCCCCCCCTCAGCGTTCTCCGTTGACGGGGGGGAGTACATCCTGAGTCTGAACGAGGAGGAGGGCATCACTGACCTCTTCTCCTCCTTTGAACTGGACCATTTGCCCATGGATGTGCCGATTCTGTGAACAGCTGATCTGGAAGTGAAGTCATTTTGGAGACCGGGATATCGTGGAGGAAATATAAAAGAACGACATCCTGGACGATGTAATTTACTGACACTCGGGTACGTGGAGGAGATATTTTATACCCTCCTCGTTGACTTCAGGACTCGGGAAGTCAATAAGTGTCCTTCAGCAGAATCTGAGCATCGCCGTCTCAACACGGGACTATTTCTTGACCTTTGACCGGTCCCTGGTATACTTTTTTTTAAAAAAAGGACATTTTGTGTTGTGGTCACATCGGAGCCTTCACAACACACACTGATCGTTTGGAGTTTAGTGTCAAGAAGTGTTGATTAAAAGCGTTTACAATGCAAAGAACCCACATGTGTTGTCTTGACTCGGCTGCATGAGATTCCAAAACCTGAACTGGAGCGATCTGCTGATACTGATCCTATTTTCTCCGTGTCTTTGTTCCCTGGAATAATACACACGGTGTGTAACATGACGCCCGAGTGTGTGGCCTGTCATGAGTGGTTCAATTCGACCTTCCATTAGCTCCCATTTTAGAGCAAGACGTACCATGTTCTGAATTATTAATTAAATGCCCAAACGGCTTTCACTAAATTAATTAAACAGGTTTTTCCCCAAAGTGACAACCCAGGCTCTTTTAAGGTGGACCAGCTATTGGATTTGTATCTCGGCAGATATCTGTAGATATAGTCTTATAGAATCAATATAATATTATAACACGGTTTACATGCATGCAGTAATCTTAAAAATAACTTTAAATCTGATTTTGATAGCTTATAAAGTTGTATTTATCGTTATATCATTTATTATTTATTACATTATATACAGCTGTTAACCTCCTAATAAGAAATGAAGAACTCCTATAAGGAGAATTACAAATAATACACAGGCCTACTTTAAAATAAATTAAACGCAGCACTTGAGGAGTCCTCTGCACATTTGAAGGAAATTAATATAATTAAAATAGGCCCACTTTGAAATAAATAAAACGTATAGCTTCGCCCTAAAAAGAGTTAAAGGTGGGGTCGGTCATTTTGGAGAAACCGGCTCGAGTGCGCTAGAATTTGAAAATACACAACCGGAAGAAATCTGCCCCTTCCTCACAGAGCCCCTCCTCCAACACACACGACATGCCCAATGAGGGCACGAGATAAGTGTGTGCCCCGATGGAAGGCTGACAGGCAGGTAGGCCATCCAGTTACTTTAGCCGGCTCAGATGATTGGTCGTGATTTTTACAGCGCCACGGCTTCCACAGATGATATATTTTAATGTATTTTTTGTCAAAGCACTTCAGATATTCATTGCTATCGGGACGTTAAGAGCATTCCATGGAATATAACGAGTGTTTTCTGAAATAAATGACATTGAATTATGACTGAAGGTCGTCAGCTGTCTTTCTCCTCGATACGTAAAGGCTGCAGCATCTTTGACAACTTCTCTCCACATATCAGACATCCCGGTGAGCCAGCATCGTTTGCTGTGGAAGCAGATAACTCTGTCCACGCAGAATTAAACCCTCTGTGTTCCTCCGGTACTTTTCTTTACTTTGATGTATCCATAGTTCGCTGCAAGAAAAGGCACTGGCGTGGGACCGTAGCAGGATGTTTTTGTTTTTATTTGTGTCACGGTATCACCTCAAAATACGAAACATTTTCAACCACGCAACAAAATATAAATAGTCCTACAAATGCTTTTATTTTATTTCCATCTTATTTTTGTCCAAGCTCAAGGGAGCCAGAGCAGAGGGCTTAAAGGGCCGCGGGTTGCCGACCCCTGGTTTAGGCCAATGGAATTTGATGGTACCCAATGCAAAACAAAGACCAATGACTTCCTTTATTATTTAGATTTGATTAGATTTATTTCGGATGTAAAAAACAGGAGCTCCAACAAGCCCTTTAGGACAGAGAGAGAACATTGCACAATATACATTTTAGTGGACCTCAACAATGTAATTATGATCAGTAGAAATGGCCGTGACATGGGACCTTTAACATGAAATTATTATACAAAATGAATCCGTGTCACACAGATATGACTGATTCTAAATTATGTATAAATAAATAATACAACCATGGTGCAGTGGAAACACAGCTACATGATTTGTTTGAGACATTTCATAAAAAAACGAAGAAATAACATTTATCTATTCCGGTTATTGCAATACCTGATGTCACCACTAGGAGGCAGTGTGATCCCACAGAACCTGACCGAACCCCTCTGTTGTGATGTTTTAGAAACTGTGTCAAAGTGTGTCCCATCTCTTTCTGGGAATCTGCTTTTCTCTGAATTTGTCGTCACGTGGTTTTGACGAAAGACACTCAGTGGGCTGAAAGTGTCTCTTAGCCCAGATGTAGGTTTTTATTTCAGTTATGGAACATAACGTCTTGAGTAGAGCAGTTTTTCGTGGACATTCTTGTAAGACGTGTGTCAAAGAATAGATTTCTAAATACTGCTGCTGGTTTATAAAGCACTGAATGGTTTAGGCCCAAAACTACATGTCTGACCTCCTGCTAAATGATGAAGCATCCAGATCTCTCAGGTCTTCAGGGACTGGTCAGCTTCCTGTCCCCAGAGTCAGAACTAAACATGGAGAAGCAGCGTTCAGTTATTATGCTCCAAACATCTGGAACAATCTCCCAGAAACCTGCAGGTCCGCTGCAACTCTGACTACTTTAAAATCCAGGCTGAAGACTTCTCTTTTTGTGGCTGCTTTTAATTGAACTATTCATATCTTACTTTTATCCATCTTTTAATGTTTCTTTTATTAGCTTTTCTTTTTAATGACGGATTTTAAATGCCATTTTCTGAATGTCTTTCGTTTTTTGTAAAGCACTTTGAATTGCCTTGTGTTGAAAAGTGCTATAAAAAAAAGTTTCTCTTATATCTTCCATCGTATATAAATAAACTTGCCTTGCCTAAGATATTTAAAACTGTGCCAACTGACGACTATCGATTCAGAGCTGAAGACTATTCTCAGAATATCTAATTTAATACAAATTCCTAAATAGAAAGAATATATTAAGACCTGAAATAATTCAATAATCAACACAAAAAATGGCCTTAACACTCTTGTTGAAACCCAAAGCTTTATTGATAGTGATTTACATTTTGAAATATTTGATCAGGTCTAACTTCTAATGGATAAACGTCTGTCTATAACTTAACACTTACACTTACTGTGTGAATGCAGCTCCAATCAGAAGGTCGTTGGGTCCATCCAGTCAATATGTCGATGTGTACTTGGACTAGATACCTAAACTCAGATTAGTGCTGTGGGCAAGTCTCTGGTATCGACGTGTACGCAACCTTTGGAGAAAAACATGTAATCTGAAGCAACAGCAGAGGAAGCAGTTTCGATGACATCACCGGTTCGGCTGACCTGATTATAATTAATTTACATAAAGAGGTACTTGTGGACTATTTAGGATAGTTCTGATGAATGATGGTGTATTGTTATATCGTTATTGTGGTTATATTCATATTAAATATCAAAGATGACATCTGGAGAAATAGTTTTCAGCAAAAGTCATATTTTGATTTATTTTGATTATTCCAATATGTTTTCCCATTCATTAAAATCAGAGTTGAATCCACAGTTTAATCAGATTAAGTCCAAATACACTTTATTAAAAGTTTCTCTTATATCTTCCATGTGTAGAATACAACTCTCTCCATCCTTGCTTCTCTTTGTCTGATTCTCAGCATGTTAGAAAAACACATCAGTGCCCTCACCACGATGATGTAATCTGTTGGCAGACTGCAGTTCACAGACTCGCCTGTAGATGGCAGTGTTGTACCTAAAAAAAAAACCTTTAAACCCAGTCAACCCCACACACACACACACACACACACACACACACACACACACACACACACACACACACACACACACACACACACACACACACACACACACACACACACACACACACACACACAGCCTGGGTTCATAGAGTCACTGGATCACTGCTATTATTGGTTCATGTGTGTGTCTGTTGTGTGTGTCTGTTGTGTGTCGGTCCTCTGTGCCACAAAAAGATTTGCAGATGAAAAAAAACAACAACAAAGTGAATATTGAATCGGGTCGCATTGAATTAGTCCTGACGTCAGACCCGTCCCTTCCCAGGGGGCCGCAGTTAAACATCAGTCAATATGGCTGTCAATCAGCCAATCAGCCGCTCAATAGCGTTTCATTTCTTTAGAGTGCTTTCCCCCGTCACCTGCGAGCACGCGGCGTACAGTTGGCTTTAAAGCAGCGGACAGAACATAGATGGTTGGATTTAAAGGGCGAGACGAGACTAAGTCACCACTTAAGACTCGACTC